>MNCI01012642.1:308053-385288 GCA_015680685.1 Gnetum montanum
GCGATATCGCGTACACGATATCGCGGCTCAGTGCATGTAGCGTCTCATCACTTATTAAGGTTAATCTAGTCAAATAGGGAATTTTTGGAATTTTAGTTGTTCTAAATTTATGAAAATTTAACTTAATAATTTTTTGTTAAAATTATGACCAATATGTAATGCTCTATCAAGATGATTCCAATACTATTAATTTCATTTCAATCTAACTTATGGTTAGGGAGATACTATTTCTTGAATTTTATCAAAAAAAATGTCATTTTCATCATCATCATTATACCAAACTTATTCCAACAAAATAGGATTAACTACATGAGTTCTTTCTTTTATTCAGTTCTATGAAAAGTGAGATGCTTATTTGTTTGTAGCTTCAAATCATCTTCGATTGTTTTACCCATGTCTTCTTTGGTCTTCCTTTCGGTGGCTTTTTTGGAATAGTGATGTAGCAACCTTTATTTATAAGCTCATTGTTTGATCTTCTTTGCAGATGACCAAACAATCTAAGCTACTATTCTTACAACTTATTTGTAATAGAAGCCTCTCCAAGTCTTCATGTGATGTTTGTATTATGTAGTTTATCTCTTGTAGTAATATTCAACATCCATCAAAGTACTCACATTCTTGTCACACTAATTTATAGTTCATGCCTCTTTTGTACTACCTAAAATTCAATACCATATAAGATAGTAGACCTAATTATTGTCTTGTAAAATTTTCTCTTTAATTTTTTTTGTATTCTTTTATTACATAGAACATCACTAGCCTATCTCCATTTTGACCATCCTACCTCAATTCTATTTATGATATATTTATCAATTTTACTATCTAATTGGAAGATTGATCCTATGTAATGAAACTGTTTGTAGTAAGGTACTTTTTTGCCTTGAATTGTCACTTCTATTTCACAATTGTTTATGTTGTTATTAAAATTGTATTCCATATATTCTATCTTAATTTTGCTAATTTTTAAGCCTTTTGATTTTAGAGCATATCTCAAAATGATGATATGACATCTAACAACCTAAACTATTAAACCTCATTATATTAACTACCTAGTGAAAATACTAAGGTATGTTATTATTACATATAGATATATATTATATATGTTTAAATAAAATATGAATTATAAAACAAAAAAAATCTAAGGATTTCTAATTATATATCTGTATGTGACATCAAGCCTTGCGTGTCATGGTGAGGCTATGCTTGAATGTATTACCAACCGCTAGTGCCACCATAGCCACATATCTTCTTGTTTCTATTGAAAAAAAAGTTTTCTAGTGATGTAGGCCATGAAAGGTGGCAAGGACCACATTATTATGTGATGCCTATTTGTGAAGCATATTGTTGGCTACATGTACAAATGCTTTGATGAATATTGAATATTATTAGAAGAGATAAACTACAAAATATAGGCATCATAGGAAGACTTAGAGTGGTTTCTATTTTAGATAAGATACAAGAATGACAACTTAGATGGTTTGGACATGTACAAAGAAGATTAGACAATGAGCCTATAAGAAAAGGTTGCTACATCATTGTTCCAAGAAATCTATTGAAAGAAAGATCAAAGAAGACATGGGAAAAGATCATCAAAAATTATTTGAAGAAATTGCAGATAAAAAAAGATCTAACTCTTTCATAGAGGTGAAGGGCGAAAAAGAACTTATGTATCTAACTCCATTTTTTTGGGACAAGGTTAGGATCATGATGGTAATGATTGTTGGCTACATGCAAGCATGCTATAGAATGGTAGGGCCACATAACCAAACCCTTTTATCAACTTGTAATGACCTTCCACTATGTGTGACCATGTGACCATAAAACTCTTGGCTTAATGGTCTACATGCCTAGCTAAAACTATTGCACTCTTACTTATCATTGCTACCTATTTGTCATCTCATTGCTTTACCTTTGCTAAGTAGGTGACAAAACCTTCATTGTTGCTTATAGTACCCCACCCCATTAGAGCTTAGTATGTGATTCTATGTTTACGTTAATGATGACTTAGACCATGAATCTTGTAATGTTGCTATTCAAGTATAGTGTTATATAGGTTTAGATGTTTAATTATTTAAATATCTAATTATTTAATGTTAATGAATATAATTAAAAGTGATTAATGAGTAAACTTATATTATTGAAATTTTATTATTATTGTTTATTATGTATATATGAGTTGACCTCTTGGGATGTGTTAGCTAGGTACCATGTGGTGGGATGGATTAATGGATCAAGCATTTGGATTAGCATGTGAATCATGATTGTAATTCTTATTTGGATACTTTATTTTATATTGCATGATGTATTAGGTTATTGCCTTGTGGTATGTTAGTCATTGCTGGTTACTCATGTGTTAGGTGTTTGGGTCTTTCATGTGGTTTGGGCTACGGGGATGTTAACTTATGAATATAGTTATAGTTATTACATTTGGCTAGTTTCAAGTTTAAATATAAAAGTGTAAAGTTCATGCTTAAGATGATTAGCAGCTAAGAGCATTAGGTATATATATATCTATATCTATATATATATAATGGCAAAAGATGGATATTAGACTTTGAATATTATTATTGTTATTATTACAAAGGAGATGCAACTTATGGATGGTGGCAAGAGAATTGGCAAATATTGCATTACTTTATTTTATAATGGAGGACCCATGTAAGCCAACATAATGTGGGAAGAGTATACAAACTTCCTTAGCACATCTTTAATGCTCTTGCTACTGCATGTGTATGCTTATGCACATTGCATATGAACATGCATGCACTATGAAAAAAATTATGAAAAAATTCGGTCTCTATCAAGGCAAAAATCCAAAAATCAAAATACTTTAACTTGAAATATCAAAAACTTGAACTTGTAACATCTATTTTGTTATTTTAAATTTATTTTTGATATTATTTAAATATGTGTTCCACCCCTACTTGCTAAATGACCACATAAACATAATAGATATAGCCATTTAATATACATACAATAACAATAACAGCATAGCATTAAAGATATAAGGTTTTTATACTTTTCCTAAAATACAAATGTATTTCCTAAGAATTAAAACCATCTTCCACCCTCAATAAGGTCAACTACCATTTATGTCTACCAGCAGGTAAAGATTTCCTTATTTCGAATTTTCTTAGAATTAGATTAAAATATAACTCCATTTCCAACGTGAAGGTGAGGAGTTGAAATTGAACTTTGAGCTAGTCTCACAGCCACCAACCACAACCGAAACCACCAAAATTCACGACGAAACACAAAAGAATCACGAGAAGTAACTGACGGTTAGAACTTATTGCTTGAAAACTTGCCAATTGGAAACCTGTAGTAGATACTTAAAGCTCGGGCGTCGTTCTCCAACGGGGGAACTCGACCGCGACGTATGTATGGATGTTATTTTGAATCAATGATTTTTCACACGTCCCTTAATCGTCGATATGATGGGGATTAATTGCCGGTTGGACGTTTATAATCAGCTCGTTTGACTCATGTTTTAAATCTTTTCAATTTTTTCTAATTTTTGGTGATTAATGTCATAAATTAAATATACAGCTGGAAAAAAACAATGACACAAACAAAGAAAATAACCTTAAAACAACATTAATATAATCTGGCACCAAGCTGGAAACATAGTGTTTTATCTTATCAACTTGCTAAAATATCTTACCAAAGTGTTAAAACATTTTACACACATCATTTCCATTTTGCTAGAGTTAGTTGTTGAAATTGTAAATTATGATTTTTGATTATAATTGTGTTGCAAGTTTTAAAGCTTGTTAATAGATTGGAAAGTAGGATTTCTACTGCATTCTTAAAGACTAAAATGGAAGAATGCAATGGAAAATGACTTTAACAGAATCAAAAACATTTAATCAAGTTTTAAAATGCTTAAAATAAAAATATTGATACACTTTAATGTACATTAGAAATGCATGTATTTTTCAGAGCAACCCACGAAAAACGAAATTCAACGACGGGACCATATAAAACGCGTGCAAGCCAAAGCAGCTGTCGCCTGGACTTTCAATTAATGGCAGAGCAGCAACAAGGCAACAACACCCGCCGACTGCCCACGGACGTGTCTTTCTGATTTTGTGTTATGTGAATTTGAGTGGAGAGATTGGTAAGATACAAGTGATCATTTTGCAAGTTGTTTCACGTGAAAACACAACATTATTGAAACGTTGATCTTTTTGGTGGCTTCTGCTCAAGTCACCTGCAATAATCAATTTGATTGGGTCCAAGATTGTGCCCTCACATGACATGATAAGACACAACATTAGTGTTGGGTCCAAGATTGTGCCCTCACATGAAAAGACACAACATTAGTGAAGCGTTGATCTTTTGGTGGCTTCTGATCAAGTCACGGCAATAATTTGATTGAAAATTTACTGTCGGTCCAAGATTGTGCCCTCCACTTGCTGGATCTAGAACTTAAATGACCAGGATTTGTTTATGTTGCATCACGCTGTTCTTTCCTGTGGTCGCAATTGACCATTGAAGATAACAGATAATTAATTTGGCTTTGTGATTGGGTTATAATTGCTGTGATCACGTTGTTCTTTCCTGTGGTCGCAATTGACCATTGAAGATAACAGATAATTAATTTGGCTTTGTGATTGGGTTATAATTGCTGTGATATGACATGATCTGGATTTTTTGACATACTTTACATGCATGATAGATAACACAGATAATTCTGATCTGCTTATAATTGCTGTGATATAACATAATCTGGATAAGGTTGGTAAGATACAAGTTGATCATTTTGCATGTTGTTTCACATGAAAAGATACAACATTATTGAAGCGTTGATCTTTTGGTGGCTTCCGATCAAGTCGCGGCAATAATTTGATTGTAAATTTTATTGTAATTGGGCCCTCCGATTGCTGGATCTAGAACTTAAATGACCATGACCATGATTTGTTTATGTTGCATCACGCTGTTATGTTATTTCATGTGGTCGCAATCGACCATTGAAGATTTCTGATTGGCTTAAAATTGCTGTGATATGACATGATCTGGATTTCCTGGCATACTTTTACATGCATCAATTTTATGGTTCTTTCTAAAAGAGATCATGCAAGTTTATATTAAATTTCAATAGAAGGCTTAAAATTGCTGTGATATGACATGATCTGGATTTCCTGGCATACTTTTACATGCATCAATTTTATGGTTCTTTCTAAAAGAGATCATGCAAGTTTATATTAAATTTCAATAGAAGAATAGCTCCATGCCCATGTGTCCAAGCCCAATGTTGTGGATTTCACCATGGCTGTGTGATCTACGGGAAGGTATTCTGCGTTCAGATTTGTGATAGAAAATTATTTGTTTATGCTGTAATATCAGTGAAACCCAGCATCTTATTATTATTTCAAATGATAGTCATAAAGATAAATAATTATATCCGTATACTTTAACATATGTGGTTCAATAAGAATTTTATAATTGAGTATTGCTTACCAGAAATAAAACCTATGACTTAGAGCTTTTAAATCAAGAATCTTACCTTTAGATCTAAGCTAAATAAGTGCAAATTCTAAGCTGTGAGCCAATAAATAGGACCCTCAAATAGTATGAAATAAAAGGAAACTTGTATTAAAATAAGTTTAAAATCATTATTTGGAGTGAGGGCAAGGGACTTGTTTTCTAAATATTAAGATATGCATTTGAGCTTAGGTGTAGCTACTTGAAAGAGTTTTGGTGAAATAAGCATTGAGACCATGAGTGATGATCATTTTTTTAATATATAATAAGAACCTTTATTCTAAATTAAAAATTTTTAAAATTAAAATATACTAAGAAATTTCTCAAAGTTATTTCATAAATAGAAAAGATTGAAATTGAAATTTTCCCTTTTTGATATTTTCCAATTTTATTAAAATTTATTTTAAGGCATCTAAGAATTGGTAGGGTATCAAAAGGACAATGACAACTTTTTCATCTCCTTTGAGGACACTATTTAGGGCATCAAAAGAGTAGCCTCAAGTAAAACAACTAATGCTCTCCAAATTAGTTTAAATAAATGAAATGAAGCTTTATTATGTCTAAAGACCTATAGGATTTATTAGTTGAAATAAAGAATAGTGTAATAATAGAGCTATTTTGATTTTCAAAAAAAGGAGATAGAGTTCGTTTAAATAACTATAGGTTGATTGTGATTTGTAATATTTTTGCCAAGGTTTTAGGAAATATTCTTAGTAGATATAAAAAAATAAATTTTAAGTAGTTTCACTAATGGGTTTAGATGTCACCATTCGATTGTTTATCACCTCATTCTATTATTTATCACCTCACATTTAAATATTCTATTAATTATATGAAAGGATAAAATAAAAAAAAATTTGTTTGCTTTGTGAATTTCTTAAAAACATATGATTTACTTATTTGAGGAAAAATATGGAAGTAATTACAAGACATATGTACTCATTTATCTTTTCAAAGGGAAAGTTAGGTTTACCTAGGACATACCCCTAGGCTAGCAACAAAGGAACTACATAGCAAGTATAAACAAGATGTTGGTACTAGGCTTTGAACCCAACACCTATGAGTACAAAGCTATACAAGCTAACCAATTGAGCACTAGCTCATGCTCAAGTACTCATCCATCTTTATTATACACTATTCAAAATCTCTAACAAGAGGCATACATATAAATTATGAATTACCACTCCTATAAAAATGTTTTACTGCATAATGATAATAGTGTGAAACAAGGTTTTCCTCTTTCACCTATCCATTTTTGGATTTTTGTTCATGAACCCAAAGAGTGGATATATATATGTATTTTGAAGGAGGAGGGGATTGGTAAAATAGTGAGAAGTTAGTGTAGTTGAAAGACTCTTGATTTTGAAGTTGTAAGTCATGAGTTTAACTCTAGTTAGGTTTCAAACCTCCAAAAACATATATATTAAAAACAAAAATTTAGAGTACAAAAGAAAAGGAGTGCTACAAAGAGGATAAACTCTAAATCAACAAGAAGGAAAGGCCTAACAGTTTTTGGGATATGCTTTTAGGTTTTCATCCTTACAACTAATGTTGAAAAACCTCCCCTCTAGGATAGGAAATTAGACATTCCATGAAAAGATTAACATTGGGTGGAGGAGAAAAAGGCCCCTACCTTGTTAATAGAATCAAAATTATTAAAATATATTATCTCTATATCTTAAGCAATAGTTGCAAATAAATTATCAATAGTTAAAATATCTTGAACATGTTGTCCATTTTGAAGATTTAACATGTAATCATTAATAGATAGACTTGGTTGATGTTTTTTATTATGAAGAATCATTTGGAAACCATATGAATCAATAATAGATTTCTATGAGAGCTTAGGAGAAAATATTTTTTTCTTCTTAATTATCAAAGAATTCTTTAAAATTGATTTAATTAGAGCCTTCCTCAAAGGTATGTTTTGTTGAACAACAACAAAAGACACAGGTGGACTAACAGTTAAAACATTAGAAAAGGAAATCATTGCAAGATCTATGACATGTGTAGAAAACACCTTAGTAGAATCTATAATATTTGTAAAAGAAACCTTAGTAGTGTTTATAGTAGCTTGGTATTGATGTACTTGCATAGCCTTTTTTCATTGCATAAAAGGATATAAATCAAACATATGATCCTGTCAATGACAATAGTGACATGACTTTGGAAGGTTGTAATAAACAATCTTCTACACATTGATAAGTCATGTTTTGACATGCTTCGATATCGGGTACTCGATATCAGAGTTGCAACATTGGATACCCAATGTCGGAGCTCAGGATGTGATGTTAGATATTCGATATTGCAAGGTATACGTTGACCTATAAATATAGTGCTTGGGCTCATGAGTTTTTAGATAGTTTTTCTATAGAGTAGCGAAGCTCCTGTAGTTTGTTTTCTCCAAAGTTAGAATATTTTCTGAGTGCTTGTAGCAAGAGTTTGACTGTGTACAGATCTTTATTCGAGCACTAATGTACTTGAGCATAGCAGTGTGATGGGAATAAAAATGAATCCTTTGGATAATCCTTGCAACACTGAGAATAGATTAATGTTTCCTTTAATGCACTTTACTTAATGCATTTAAATTAGCCAATTAATTTCTAGTTGTTAATGAACACAAGCATGACTACTTCAAGCATACATATAGGGTTTGGTAACCCAACAATGTTTAATGTTTGGTAGCCTAGCTGATGAGATGCAATTCGCATAGGCCACGATATTGCGTACGCGATATCGCATCTGCCGCGATATCGTATCCCTCGTGATATCGCGTATGCGATATCGCAGTGCGCCGCAATATCTATAAATAAGAAGCGGCTCTCCATTGTTTGCATAATTAGGAGTTAGAAGTAGCGAAGCTTTGGTAGTTTGACCACTCCAGAGATAGATTATTTTCCTGTGTCTGCCCGCAGTGTGGTGAATGTAATTGTACGGTGTCTTTATTCGAGTGTGACGTACTTGGACACGCACATGACCAACAATAAAGATCAAGATTACTTCATCATTTCAGTAGTCACTTTGTTATTTATTTGTTTATTTATTTAATGTTATTTATTGTTTTCTCTCTCTCACCCTTAAACTCCTAGAATGCAGAATGAGTACAACTTGATTACGAGCATTTAAGTGTGACTACTTGGTAACCCAGTGGCGTACCTAGAATCTATGCTTGCTAATCCTAGTGGTAGTCATGCACGAGGTCCAAGATGTGTACGGTTGATCAAGGAATCGGTTGCTCATCTCACTTAGGCTAGATTAGATTTCCTTACCTTTTCCTCCTAGCTTAGCTTAGTTAATATTATTTTCCACTACCTTCAGGAGTAGCATAGAACTAGGAACACATCATACACCTCATCTGGACTAAACCATATGTGACAAATATAATACTGGTCCAGGTGGGAAGACAACGAATTGGGACCTAAGGATAATTGTCTAGGTACCACAACTAGTTCGTCTGTGGAGTTCGACCAGATTGCGCATGCTATGCTCGTTTGGTATGGTTGAGTGTAGGGGTACCTCGCCACTCATCATTGGCACTGTTGCTAGGGATGGTGCTAGTTATCTATATTAGTTAGATCATACAAGGTTTTTGTAAAGGACTTAACGATATATCTTTTAGAAAAAAAATAATTATAAAAATTCACACATAAATTCACACACAACTTTATAACAATGCCTCTCCTACAAGATAATAATAACGCCACACTTAGTGAGGAAGTTCATTGGAGAACCAACGAACTATATGACAATGAAGATTGGAGTATACAACCTGATGTGGAAGTTTCTTATAAGAATGAACAAAAACAACGTCATTGCAACACATGAAAGCCTAACTTACCCAATGACGATGAACCCCCACTGGCCACTACAAGCCTAATGCAAATACAAGAGGTTGTTCGAATCTCATGTAGGCATCGTAAAGAGAGCTGTCTACCCAGGCTCGATTTAAACAACTTTCCTAAATTTTTAGGAGGCTATGACTTAGATTTGCATCAACATTTACAAGCCTTCTACGATGCCTGTACGTGGAACAACATAGATAATGGTTGGAAAAATCTTAAGCTCTTCCCCATGACACTCGTTGACCAAGCTAAAGTATGGTATAAATCGTTAAAACCAAATTCAATACGACGCTGGTCAACAATGGTAGAAGTCTTTAATGAAAAATATCAAACCTACGCAAGAGTGTCAGCCTTAAGGAAACAAATCCAAGGATGGAAACAAGAACAACATGAACCCTTGGACATGGCCTTAGAAAGATATTACCCATTGCTAAACAACTGTCTAGGCCATGGGTTTTCTGAGGAAAGGCTAATGTACCATATTATCGATGGGCTACGTAATGAAACAAGAGAGACCTTAGGAATGTATGCCTAAGGTCAACTATACGAACTACGAACCCATCAAATCCAAGAGCTTATTAAGCAGGTAGCAAAAGAAGAAGGAGAATTAGCTAGATGGGAGAGTGTTGAAAAACATCACGGGACCAAAATTTCAACTTAACAAAGGTCCATGATCATAAAAAGGAGAAATCAACAAATCTCAAGGTGGAAACATCATCTTTGCCAATACAACAATCGTTAGAAGAAGTCGAGGCAAAGATCAATAAGATGTTGGAATGGATGTATCAAAAGTGTGGAGAATATAACACCATTGGAGATAGAGTTTTGACAACCCAAGAAGCAGGACAAAATAGTAGACATTCGGGAAAGAAGAATAAAGGGAATAAGTGCTCAACTACCAATTCTATGTACGAATGCAACCTATGCCTGTACAATCACCCCAATGGTTAATGCCCAATATTGTTACATTTACATGAGCATTGGGGAAACACGTTACATCCAGAGTTTGTACAGAGATACTATGTTCGATCATAGTGGCAACAATCCTAGTCATGGGGGATACCACCCTTAGACTGGAGGCACCCTTTATATTTTCCGAACTTGAATGCTTATCATGTTCAACATCTTGTTTCTCCATTTGGGCCAACGTACTCTATCTCACCACAATACCATTCTCCACAATACTATCAGCCCATACCTTCGACACACCCACCACCTTGTGCACCTTACATCCCTCCTAACTTTCAACATTCTCATCCTTTCCCTCCTTCCACAATGCCACCAACTATTCCTAAGGTGTTTGTACCACAGCAACAACCCACGAACAACACTTGTGCTACTGCTACCAACAGCAGTGAGAACCCTCAACAACATCAAAAGTGTCCTTTCTTTAAACACGGTCGTAAGAAGGGACAACATAGTTCAGAGGCCATTGCATCTTCCAACCCAGCACAAGTCCCAAACTGTGGTGCACCCTTACCTTCGAACCCAACGCCTCATGTAACTTCATCAAGGCCACCAACTAACACTCCAACAACCATACGGCCCAATGAACACAACCATGGGAGGCATCATCGTAATCCTTGCATACCATCTAACGGTCACCAACATCATAGTGGGTCAACTCGTTATCCGGGAACTACATCGTGTGAAGTGTTCCATTATGCTTATTACAATCAAGTGTGTGAACCCCGAGGGGATAAGTATAGATCGATTCCAATACTTCCAACATGCAAGGATCCTTATCTTTCATTTATTAATCCTTGCCATACTCAACTAATTGGTTATGGGGGATACCCACCATTTCAATAACAAGTAGGATTAATAAATATTTTTCATTTTCTTTGATTTTACAACTTTTTGTTTTCCAGTTTTTCATTTTTCAACTTTTTGTTTATCTTTTTACCTTTTTATCCTTTTTGTGTTTTTGTCTTTTTACGTTTTTGTAAGTAATTTCATCTACGAATAAAACACTCATGTGGATCGTTGGTTGAGATGTGTTCTATGTTATTAAGTCATGAGTGATCAATTATTTAGAACAGTGAGCCCATTACACCCACTCATCCACTCTACAAATAAGAGGTTCTGTTCGAGGTTACAGTGATATTCTTGAAATTTCTAAATTAAAAATTAATTTTTTGTTATTGTACCTAGAATGAAGAAGGATGGACCAAGGGGGATGATTAGGGTGTGACATCAAGGGGACTTGTGGATTCTCTTTGGTGACATCTATGAGAGTTATCATGCAATGTGGTTGTACTAAGACCCTTGTAGATCTAATGAAAAATGGGAGTAAGAGTAATCAAAAGGGCACTCAAAAATCAAACTCTGTTCTAGGGGGTCGCACTGGAAAGACATGCACCCATGCCTGAAGGTTGGCAGCTTCTCTGGATTCAGTAAAGTGAAAAAAAAAAGAGAAAAGAAAAACAAAGTGCCACAAAACAAAAGTCACTCCTCCCTAGCATAAAACACCAAGTGATCGTACACCTTGTTGTTATGGTATTCTCATAGTTGTTCACCATTGGATGAAACGATGCGATGCCACTAATTGAAGGATGGACTTGGTCATGATCTTGGAACGATGGGTTAATGATACATTAATCATGCTTTACACGCAGGATTCACTGTGTCTTTGGTTAGTCACCTCATGTCCCAATCTCTCCGATCCCTGTCTATAGTTCGTCTCATCTCACTGTTCGTGTAATTGTAGCTCGTGTCCCGTGTAGCATAGAATTTTCATCTCATTCCGGTGATATTTACATGTGTGTGTTTTGTGGAGTTAGTGCAGATTACATTTAACCCTTCTAGTGCCCATGGACACTTTAAGTGTGGTTACACAAGGGCATTATAGGTTTGAACTTGCTTTGGGGAGGACCCACTTGTGTAATTTTCCGTAATCTTCACTAATTCTCTCACTGAAGCACACAATTTCTTACCCTCAGCTTAGTTTTCCACTTGATTTTCTTTCCCTATTATTATCCCTCTTTCATTTCTACATTCCAATGTACCATTACATTCCCTTTTTTCGTAACCACCAAATTTTTATTACTAAAGTTCACATCATTATCATTAAGAGTGCCTCTCGAATCAATGCAATTACCCTTGAACATCTTAATACTTGCCAATTTCCTCGATCTTTAACATTAATTTCAAGAAAAATCATTTAAAATTTGGTATTTTCATGTGTCTCACATTAGTTGGGACGTGATATCACGTACACGATATCACGTCCTATTTTCCTATAAATAGGAAACCCCCGGCGCAACACTTAGCATTATCTTGTCATTTATGCAGGGGAGTTTTTGAAATTTTTCTCTGTGACTTGCGATTGTGTGACCCTTGCTTTTTCATTGATATCTCGCACACTGGTGCTCCGATTTTAATTTTGTTTGAACCTACTTGAACCCGGAGCGTTCAATTTAGTCATGGGGGAGAGACACTTGCTAAAAAGTTCCCAAATTTTTTAAAATTTATCATCAGCCAAAGGACATCAATTAGGGTAATTAACACTAACACTTAGAAAAATTGTGCAAAAAATCATATGACCTTAGGTACACCAGGAGATTAAAATGAAATCCACCTAATTCACAAGACCCATTATTATAATTTTCAGGCACGATCACATGTTAGAACATAAGACCTTTAATTAAGGTAAGCAATAAGGTATAACTTGACTTTAAAAACAACCTTACTAATGCTTGGCCCGTGTGATTGCAGAATGACCCTAAAACGTGCATAGCAAGAGGGTCCTATTCAAGGTGGAGCAAAACAACCTTGGAGAGGTGGAAGATAAGTCCCTACCAGACAACGTGCAGAACAGGAGGTGCAATCATTCAGCATCCATCAAGAAGAACCTCCTACCAGATGATCCAGGTAGGCAGAAGGAGGAGCTACTACTGTGCCTGAACTGGGACAACAAATTACGTTGTCCCCGGAATGTGTTCAGGCTATCTGTAAGAAGTCCACATTTGCTATGGTGATTGTGGAGCTAAACTTCGAATCTTTTGCAGAGTTCACTCTTGAGGCTGTTAAGGATCACCTCAAAGGATCTCCCTTATGTCCTGTCCTCTCTGAAAGCGGTGCTTGGTACTTAGGTGAAACGTACCAGTTCTGGCATAATAAGGAGCAAGGCACCACAGTTGACATTTGTGGTGTGACAGTAGACTTTTCTGCGTAGGCAATTTCGGAAGTGTTAAACCTTTTGAATTCAGGCCCCCATGTTGGTTGGTTATCTACCCGATCGGACCCTGATGTGCGAAAGGATTGGTTAGAGAAGGCTTATGGTAGAGATAAAGCCTTTGGTGAGTTGACAATAGATGAGTGAGTTTATTTCAAAATTAAAACCTATCACCTCTTCCCCACAAAAGGTTTGAAAAGAATATCTACGTATGTGGCAAGAGGATATGCAGTGTTGATGGGAAAGGTTAACGCTAACCTTTCCCATCTATATTTGACGGAGATCCTAAGGTGATTTGAAGAACAAAAGTTAGGGAAGATGGTGCTGCCTTTTCCTTGCCTTATTAGAAAACCGTTCCAACGGGCTGGTATTCGGGGATACACAAATGACGTCCTCCAAAAAGCCCATAATGCTTCTTATGCTGAATTACTAAAGGTGCTAGCTCCAAGAAAGAGCACTGGTGAAGAGCTAAGAACCAAAGAAGAAGAACAGATGACTGGACCACCTGCAACTCAACTTGCAGGACCCAGCCAACCTCTAGCCACAGGTCCCAGCCAACAACAAGAAGCAGGGCTTGACACAAGCTAGGATTAGCCACCGCCGCCACAAGACTACAGACCATTGATGAGCCATCTAAGGGCCATCGCTGAGATGGTTAGTTGGGGAAGTCATGATGACACAAACCTCTTCCATGTCATCGATGATGCCGATCAGCCTACTATTTCATTAGATCGCACAAGGGATGAATTATCCATTCAAACAGGAGGAGGGGAATGCAGATGGTCACAACAGATCTCTGGAAATGTGGCATCTTTTCAAGTGTAGTTAGAGACTGGTGAAGGGGCCACCGTGGTGGTCATGCAATACCAAAATGCTATGGAAGTTGCAGATGTGGTCGCTGACCACATCAAAGAATCCTTTAATGTACCTGTTGTGCCACCGGCAGATCTCTCAGGAGCACGAGATGCTCAAACTCTTGCCAGAACCTCAATGACTCCTGCAAAACATGAGGATGCACTTGACAGATTGCTTCAAACAGGACAAGTTCTGACATCCCTGTTTGACATCCCTTAGGATGTAACATTGATTCAATTAGATCTCATTTCTACAAAGGGGAAGTTGGTCATATCTGAAGTAAGGGCAGAGCACGTTGAAACTGAAGTGTAGAAACTACAAGATCAGCTCGTAGCCTTACAAGTAGCATAGCAGGATCCTTTGCAATTTGTTCCCACAGACCAGCTAGACAACTTTAGAACTGGGCTATTAACAAATCTAATTGTAAAAAATAAGAAGGTGGTAGAAGAAAAGGAGACAGCCACTTGGGATGCCTCCATAGCACAAGCGCAAACTCATGCACATCTTAAGGCACTCAAGTCCTTAGAAGAAGAGAATAAGCAGTTGGTTGCAGATAACCTTTAGTTGAATTCTGTGGAGAAACAAAAGAATGTTCTTAATGAACACTTTCATCACTTACGAGAATAGTTCATTTGGGTTAACCAAGATGTAAGCTGTTTAGCCAAAGAAAATCGAACCCTCTCAATGGAGGAGGTACACGCTATTCGCCAAAAATAAACCATCGAGATAAGCACATAGTAGAATGATGCTAAATGACATGAGAAGCTGAAGGAGCACTTCTGTGATTAGGTGGGAATATACAAGAAAATCTTGGAGAAGGAGATCCATATGGCCAAGGCTCAAATCAACAACATTAGTGCTCAGCACACTGATTAGAGGGTCATATTGGACACTTACACCTTCGCCCACCAAGCAGAAGTTAAAAACCAGGACCTGCAAATCCAGGACTTAACAGAGTACATGGAGTTGGCAAATCTCAGGTATGCCAACCTTACCATGTTAACAATAGGGCACCCAAGGTTAGAGCTCGATTAGCAGGTTGCTTCCACACGCATCAAATATGAAGCAAAATTTGTAGAGCATAAGAAGCTGGTTGAGAAACTAGATGTCACAAATTCTGAACTTGCAGTGGTAAAAGAAAGCTACCAGGGATAGAAATATGTTGCAATTGACTTGGCTCGACGGCTAATAGATCTTCATGAATACAAAGATAAAGCCAGAGCCTATGAAGAGGAACGACAGGTGTTCGCAGCGTGGTATGTCAAAGCCAACCAAATGTTCCCACAACTACCTTGTCCGTGGGAGGTGCCCATTACATCAAACATCGAAACACTCGCATGGATAGCACAAGACCCTCGGACTGAAGAGGAGAAGCTCCAGGCCATACTTCAATGCAATCAAGCTTCAAGTCCTAGAGCACATGACAAAGGGAAAGGGCCAATGGAGGAGCCACCACCACCAGGAACTACATGAGTTCCACATTTTTATAGTTGTAGTATTTTTTCTATGTTGTGTCTTCCCACACTACAACATCATTTCATTTTTTTTGTTTTTCTAGTTAATAATCCCATACCTATCCACTGTGTAATCAATAAAGCTTGTTTTCCTTGTAACTTGAGGACGAGTTTTTATTCAGTTATGGGGGTATGATGAGACGCAATTCGCATAGGCCACGATATCGCGTCTTCCCTACAATATTGCGTACGTGATATCACAGTGTGCCGAAATATCTATAAATAAGAAGCAGCTCTCCCTTGTTTGCATAATTAGGAGTTAGAAGTAGTGAAGCTCTGGCATTTTGACCACTCCAGAGATAGATTATTTTCCCGTGTCTGCTCATAGTGTGGTGAATGTAATTGTACGGTGTCTTTATTTGAGTGTGACATACTTGGACATGTACATGACCAACAATAAAGATCGAGATTACTTTATCATTGTAGCAATCACTTTGTTATTTATTATTTATTTATTTAATGTATTTACTATTTTCTCTCTCTCACCCTAAAACTCCTAGAACGCAGAACGAGTACGACTTGATTACGAGCATTTAAGTGTGACTACTTGGTAGCCCAGTGGTGTACCTAGGATCTACACTTGGTAAATCCAGTGGAAGTCATGCATGAGGTCCAAGATCTGTACAGTTGATCAAGGAATCGATTGCTCATCGCACTTAGGTTAGATTAGATTTCCTTACATTTTCCTCCTAGCTTAGCTTAGTTAATCTTATTTTCCACTGCCTTCAAGAGTAGCATAGAACTAGGAACACATCATACACCTCATCTAGACTAAACCATATGTGAAAAATATAATACTGGTCCAAGTGGGAAGACAACGAACTGCAACCTAAGGATAACTGTCTAGGTACCACAACTAGTCTATCTGCGGAGTTCGACTGAATTGCCTGTGCTACGCTCATTTCGTATGGTTGAGTGTAGGGGTACCTCGCCACTCATCACTAGCAATGCTATATGTGTTCAAGATGTGTCTAGAAAGTGGGATGGGTACTTGTGTTAGGCTAGCTAGGTAGTGAATGAATTAGATCTTAAATTACTCTATCCTTTCATTCTTGTTGTATGTGATTAAACTTATAAAACATAAAATGATAAAAACCATGTACCTCAATTACACTTAAACCATATCCTTGAGCTTCACAAGTGTAGTTGGGAAGACAACGAACGTTCTCAATGTCCATTTCACTTCCTAGAAGAACTAGTGCACTAAAGAACCATAGGTCCATAAAATTTGACTAGATTGCATGTGAACATCTTAGTGATTCATATGGTTTGGCGTAGGGGTACCTAACTGCTCATCATTGACACCATTTTGGGGACCTTTTGGTTGTTTTTTCTACTATCTAGGATTTAGTGGAAATCATTCAAAATCATTGGAATGAACCTTAGAGTTGTTGAGGTCAACCTCACCCATACTAGGCATGGGTCCATTATCAATGCACATGTAGAAAATTATAGTTGCAAAGTAGTCAAAATGCACAAATCAAATTCATAGGAATTCAACAAATGCTATACTGGTTTTATGTAAAAAGAAAAATGTACACAAAAGGTTCTCAACCACACATAAATAAAATAAAATAAAAATTATGAGTTTCAATTGCTAAATGAGCAAGCACTACACCAGCACATGATAAATAGTGCACCACATGCTTTGGACTCAATGTAACCTATCAATCATGTTGTTGGTACCAATTGCCCCTTGGAGAGAGAAAGTGATATAAAGGAATTCCATTTAGAAAAGAAAAGAAATAAAATCAAGAGAAAAAACAAGCCACCTGAAAAATGCCAACAAAATAGCATACCTTTAAATTATAAAACATGGTAATGACTGCATAATTTGTGCAAGTCTAATGAATTGCTTTTTTATATTTTTTTTAATTTTTAAAAAGAATTACATATTTACAAACGTTTGTTAAAACATTTGTAACAGTGATGTAGCGTGTTGATGGCTAATGACGATTTAGGGTTAGGGTTTCTCTCGCAGGGCCACTATAAAAGGGTGGCAGAGCCTCTTCACCAGAAAAAGGGGTGCTCTCTCTCTCTCTTGTAGGTGGGATGAGCAACAATGTGGGCTCCTCATCAACCACAGACAACACACAACGTTGCTAGCCAAGCGGCTTGTCTACCGCAGCATCAAGTGCAGAAGGGCCATTTCACTTTCTTGTTTTTTTGCACCCAGAAACAGACACGTTTCTTCTCTAGGGCAGAGCCTTTTTTTTTGACATTGAATGTGTGCAAATGGCTGACAGAAAACCTGCGGTGGTCCCAGACAGTATCTGGATAGTGCGTCATAGTGACAGCCGTAGTTGCAACACAGATGACTGCAAATGGCAGTAGACAGTAACTCAAGCCTCTCTGGAGGTGCATGCCCAGATGGGACAGATTTTTCTCTCTGCCATCTCCAAGTGTAGAAGTAGCTGCTATGGCAGATAACTTTTATAGTTTTCAATATTATTATTTGCATTTTTTTGAATTATTTATTATGCTCTTTTAAATTGCATGAATTATTTAACTTTTCAAAATTCTTATTAAATTTAAAGCTTTTAATATTTTGTTTAAAATATTATTATTATCATTTTTGTCGCATAGCCCTTTCAGCTGAGACTATTCCCAGGTTTCCGTACCCATACGGGAGGCACCCTAGGCGATAGTCTCCTAAAACAAGTTTTCATAGGTGTTACCATGTCCAAAATTTACGCATCAACAAGAGTCATATCATATTTTACAATTACTACAACAAAAATTTAAAAGCACACTGTGCTTTTATCATCTCATTGAAAATGTCTTCTTCTCATAGAAGTGCATCTTTGCCCAAGTCTGATGGAGATCATCAATCAATGCCTTAGCAATATTGAGTGGTATATGGTCATCTTGATGAGTATGTAACCAATTTCACCTTCATCCTACATTAAGATGAATAGTCATAGTGGCATGACATAGAGGGCAACATCATGTTGCCGCTTCATTGATCTATTCTTGAAATGCTCTAATAAATGCCTATATGATGGGGTTTCCAGGAACTTCATGCTCAGTATGTTGTGCAAGATAGTGATGCCAGGGATTATCGTCCCACGAAGCTACAACATCTTAGGGATCCCCAGCTAGAAAAACATCATGAATTTATGAAGGGAAAAGGATTTAATGATTTCCCATTCCTGTTGTACCAAAAAGATGATGGGGAGCCCTTCTCTAGGGGTTTTCCATTTAGTGAAATTCCTCTCTTTGACTTTGGTGAAGAAGATCAAAACCAGAACTTGCAGTCCACTATTTATAATCCTAGTTCTAGTAAGAATAGATCCAATAATAAAGAAGGATCCAAAGAGGCAAGCCAAGGCAGGGATGTGGAAAAAAAAAAGATCATGATCATGGCTATGATCACTGAAAAGAGGGTAGTAGGCACTATGATGGTGCTAGTACTCCTTCCTCTTCACCTTTGTTATCATCATCATCTTCTTATTTTGGCTCTAACCATGACCATAGGATGTGACCAAAATGATTGATGAGACCAAACTGATCGAAGGGATCATCAGGTAAGGTAAGATCAAGGATGCAGACATTTAAGAGAGGCACATTGCCATGAACAAAGGGGTAGTAGAGGGCATTGTAGGGACCATAATCATGGTTTTGATAGCCTTTACTTGCTACCCAAAGTATGCTCAATATCATAGAGGCAATATGAATTCCAACAAGGCACGTGAAGGATAGTCGGATCAAAAGGCTAGACATGAACAATATTTCTTGGTTTGAAGGGGGAGATAACTCTAATCTATAGAACCATATCCAAGCTTGGCAAGATGCATTTGCCTTTCAAAACATAGAGAATGAGTGGCAAAAACTTAAGTTGTTCCCAAGGACACTCATCAAAGAAGCAGAGAACTAGTACCGGTCCTTAAAGCTAGAATTTATTAGATGATGGAGTAACATGCTTGAATTTTTTAGTAATAAATATCAAACATACTCTAGAGTATCCAAATTGATAAGGCAAATCCATGGAAATAAGGAATACATGAACCCTTGGATGTCACCATTGGTCGATACTATTCCTTAATGCACAAATGTCTTGGCCATGGTTATTCTCAACTAGATCAACTTTGTCACATTGTAGACAAGCTTTGATTAGAAACAAGGAGAACCCTTAGTGTCTATAACCAAGGACAACTGCTAGAATTAAGTGCCCATTAGATAAAAATACTAATTAAGAAAGTAGCTAAAGAGGAGGGTGAATTAAGAAAAAGAGAAAGTACAAAAGAATATAACTATGATCCTTCCATTTGTAAGAGGGAGGTTTGATTCTATGACAGTGAGGAAGAATCTGCACCTAATGAGGTGGTGAATAGAAAAACCTTATGACTCCAAAAATTTCAATCTAAAATTACAGCCAAGGTTGATTAGTTATGGGACTCCATGGATAGCAAATTTCAAGATGTGCTAAAAATTGCTGAAGAGTCCAAAGAACAAGGTAGTGATCATGAGCGCAAGAGGTGCAAAAAAGTTGAACATGCCTATCAAAAAGATAAGGGTAAGATTGCTATAATAGAATAATTTGTGAAAAGAAAATTATATGATGATGGTAGATGTGACATCTGCCAGTATGAACATCCTAAGGGATGTTACCCCATAGTGTCACATTTACAGGAGTCTGGGGTGTATGCTTTGAATCCACGACTAACACAAAGGCAAACATCCAAAAGATTACCTTATCTTCAAGGTAATTTTAGGTAGTTCCACTAGCAATAGAAATATTATCCAAGCGGAACTCCACCACAATCATATGAGTAGTATCAATAGTGGCAGCAATAACAATCATGGGCACTAGCACCACCAAGGTAGCAAAACCCTTACAAATAACCTAATTCATATGGGTACTATGTTTAGCAACCCCTATCTCCATGTAACTTCTCTAGTCATGTTTCTACTTTCCAATCTTAATACTACCCTTTTGATTATTGTTGAACTCATTCTCCAAATAAAAGAAGGGATGCCACCTTTTGTCCTTATCCCCCTCCTTTCCTTGCACATGTTTCTCCTCTAGTTACATAGCTACCACCTACTCCACCTATGCAAGATGAACTACCAGCTAAACCACAATAATGAAACACTACTAGGGCCATTAATATATAATTGGTTCATCAATCGAGTGGGTCATATACTTGATCAAAGAAAAGATCTTTCTTTTAACCTTGCAATCCACCTAAGCCCTCAAATACACTTGCGGTTGACAACCTTATCTCTCCATCTTCCTTTGTATCAAATTCCTTCAAATCCAATTCAAATTAAATGCTACCTAGGATCCATACTATGATGCTTACTCACATTGTATTTGATTAGATCCATGCTAGAAATCTTCCTAGGAAATTACTTGATCTTGTAAGTCCTCTCATTTATTTTCATATTATTGGAAATGAACCATGCAAAGATATTCTTGACTCAGGTTCTAGTTTCAGTTTAATTTCTCATGAGATGTACATTGCATGGAACTTACCTCCTCTCAATAAGAGCAATATCAACTTATAATTGGTAGACCAATCCATCATGATACCATTGGGACTAGTGGGAGACATTGTGACCACTGTCTATGGGAAGTCTTATCCTGCTGATTTCCTAATGATCAAGGTGGAAAATTGCAAAGGATATTTCCCAATCATCATGCGAAGGGCATGGCTTAGCATTGTTGATGCAAGAATGGGCATTAGAGATCTTTCCTTGAAAATATCCAAAGAAAATGCATTCGGAAAGATCGAGAAGAAGCAAGTTCTATGCATTGTGTATAGTGATACAGGGTGTAATTGTGTGTAGAAGCTCTGAGCCATGAAATAAGCATATGTCTTTGCATGCAAGTAGTGTGCACTAGAAATAGAAATTCAAAGGTGTTTGTACATAGCAACTACAAAATAGGAGGGCACCAAGTCGCTGATTGTTGATTCTAAGAGTAGCACACTTTGCATGGAATCAACTAAGAGTCCAACATGTGCATGTGTCATAGGCATGGATGAACTAGAGTAAGTTCATCACCAACTCTCTAATGATGCAAATGATAATACTTATTGGGGAGAGTTGGAGATTCCTAAAAGTCTCAAGTAAGAGCCCTTTGAACTAAAAACACTACTAGTTGAAATGGAATATGTATTTTTTAAAAATGGAAAGCCAGTCATAATTAATGCAAATCTTGCTCTAGAGCAAAATGAGATGCTATTGAATGTGGTTGAAAAATGGTCAGCAGCTTTTGCGTGGTCATATTTTGAACTCACAGGGATTGATCCTAGGATATGGAAACATTGTATCTACATTGATCTAGCCATGAAGCTAAAGAGATAGCCATAGAGGCATTGAACCCAAAACTAAAGTAGTTCATCAAAGAGGAAATCAAACAACTCCTCAACATGGGGTTCATTTATTGCATTGTGGATAGTAAGTGGGTTAGTCCACTCATGATTGTGCCAGAGAAAGGAGGCAAGTGATAGGTTTGCATTGATTTTCAACTACTAAATATGGCAATATTCAAGGATCATTTTCCTTTTTCACTTGTTGATCAGGTGTTAGACATAATATCTGGGCATTGTTACTATAGTTTTCTAGATGGTTATAGTTATTATAACCAAATTCAAAGAGGATCAGGAGAAGACAACATTCATGAGTTCTTGGAGGACTTTTGCATATCACAAGATGCCATTTGGTCTATGCAATGCTCCTGCTACATTCCAACACTTGGTTTTGAGCATTTTTCAATAGTAAATCAGTGGTGTGGAAGTCTTTACGGATGAATTATCCACTTATGGAGCTACATTTGAGCAAGCCCTAGACTGCCTTGAGCAAGTGCTAAAACTATGTGTTGAAACCAACTTGTAGCTCAATTGGCAAAAGAATCATCTAATGGTCCAAGAAGGCATTGTATTGGGACACATAATATCACAAGTAGGAATTGAGGTAGACCCTTATAAAATAAGGGGCATCCAAGGAATAACTTGCCAACTAGAAATTGTCAAAGATGTTTGATCATTCCTTGGACATACTAGCTACTACTAGCAATTCATAGAGAATTTCTCTAAGATCACAAAGCTATTGGTGGACCTGACAAAGAAAGATGCTCCATTTATCTGGATTGCAAAATATAAAAAAGAATTCCAATAGATGAAAAACAAACTTGTAGAAGCTATAATTCTACAAGCACCTGACTAGTACAGACCATTTCATGTCATGATTGAAACACCACTAATTTCGGCCTAACACTTTGAAATGAGAACAACTTAGACCCTTTTGAGCTTTCTAGAGGCAAAAATTTAACTAAGGCATGAAACTCATGCTGAGGTCACGCTAGCATCGTGAGTACAATGTGACCAACTCTAAGAGCCTCAAAACTGAGTCAAAATGATCTGACTCCCAAGGTGCAAGTCATCCTTAGGGTTTATTGTTGACAACTTCAAGTCCCAGCCTCTAGAATTCCAGATTTCAAGTCCAAAATTACAAGTTTTTATACCTCACACTGAGGTCATGCTAAGCTCACATTGGCAGCATGAGTCTAGCATGAGCTACCAAAAGTGGCTTAAATCAAGACACATCGAAGTTCAATTTTTGACTTGTAGATCACTCTCAAGGTTAACCACAATTAGGAAATTGCTATACTAAAAAAAAAGGCTTCAAAGATTAAAAATTGGTGTGAAATATATCATTTTAGCTCACTCACGCTGAGGTCACACTGGCAGCATGAGTACAGCATGAGTGCAGCGTGAGTACTAATCATGCTCGGTCAAAAGCACACCAAACTCATGCTGAGGAGAAGCCAAGACAAAATCAACTCACGCTGGAAGCTCTGATGAAACAAAGATGCCTCAAAAAGCCACAAAACCACTCAAATCAACATCCTACAGTAGTCAATTCAGGGACTGAGAAGTTTCAAGCCAGCTGAAGTAAATCTCTCTTGTTGTACATTGTCATCTTCATTGTAAATTTTCATCACTTGAAAGCTTTTCAAGCTCTTACACTCCAAATTGTATCTACTTCCATGGGTGTAAGCTAGCTTGTGTAAGTCAACACACATTGTATGATATAGTGCATCTGGTCAAGAATGTAGCCCACCTATGCATGCCCAATTGACATATAATTGTCCATCTAACACCTATCACATGATCCATTTTCCTCTCATTTCTTAGCCATTGATCCATCTATGAGGTCCATACACAAACCTAGACAAACCTTATAAATACCCCATCCATTCACGTAAATGGGGTTGGCAATTTGGAAAGTTGACAGCTTAGGAAACACTGACTAGCAACTTTTGGATGCTCGGGTGCACCTAGCTCCTAGCATCCAAGCACCTACAAGCATATCACCCCAGGGCCTAGCACTTGACTTGCCATCCACATGCGTAGCTACACTTTGACTAGTGCACATTCATTCTAAGAAATACAATACAGTTTATTTTTTCCTTCCATTATATTTTTTTCTCTATTTTAAATTCAGTTTAAGCTTTGTTTACAATACCAGTTCTGTATACGCTCTGTTTGCATTTCATGTGTCACTATTTACATTTGAAACATCAGTTATGATAAACCTAGCGTAAGCTATAGCTTACGTTTGAGGAAGTCCTTGGTTGATTTGCATGCAGACCATCCAAGGCACTCTGCCTTTATTTTCTTTTCCATCTTGCCCTCACACGAAGGTAGGGTTAGTTGTGCCTATCTGACGATCTTTTGGTATTTGTTTTTTCCCTTCCAACCTTATGTCGAAGATTTTGGTCAATACAGTAAATTGGTGCTAGAAGGAGGATGAACTTGTTTACCATCTGTTAAAACATTGATCACAATACCTGTTCAAGAGCTGCACAGATCAAGTACTGAAACCGAAGCCTAGCTTGTCAAGCTAGCTTACACATGCTCAGCTTGACTTACTCATGCTAAGCCCAATTACTCACGTTGTTAGCTTGATCATGCTATCAGCTTACTCATGCTATCAGCTTGCTCATGTTATTAGCTTGCTCATGCTATCAGCTTGCTTACACTATCATCTTGCTCACGCTGTTAGCTTACTCACGCTGTTAGCTTACTCACGCTGTCAGCTTACTCACGCTGTCAGCTTACTCACGCTGTTAACTTGCTCACACTATCAGTTTGCTCATGTTGTCAACTTACTCATGCTATCAACTTACTCTCGCTAGCTTGACCACCTAGCTTATGCATGCTTAGCTTGTCCAGCCTAGTTTATTCACACTCACTATGGAATCTTCCTAGATCAACACAGTGGCATTGCCGATCTCTAATTTTGGGACTGAGACCTTGAACCTTATGACTGCGATGAAACCCATAACTATTATTGAAAAGATAAACCCCCAAGGTGCTATGCACCAGTCACTTAGGCTACAGGACAAAGATCGTACTTATGCAACTCTCACACCAAAACAATATAACTTCATTTGTGTGAAGATTTATGCCAACTTGCCTCTCGATCATGTAGAGAGGGAAGAAAATCGAAACTATGAACTGATTTATAAAGGAGGTCATGAGTTCAGTCCCTCAACATTTGATATAATCTCCCTTTCCAAACACCATCATCAACTCATATCTCAGCTTCTCAGGGCAAGAAGTCAAGCCTTACAGCCACCTCCAATAGAGCCTCAGAGTGGAGATGAGGAAGATGACTTTGCAACCCAATATGAGCATGGGGATTCATACCATACTTTCAGTCCCCATGGCTATACAAATCCATTATTCCAACCTTTTCTAGAAGAAACTATGCTTCCTCCTTCTTCTGCAAACACTCGAGTGCTGGTTTCTCGACAAGAAGTACCCACTTCCATTCCCATCATCTCCATGTCCAACATTCAATTTGATACATCCACTTCCATCATACCTCCACAAGTGCAGTCCTGACAACCCCCTCCTCAAGCTAATACAGGTTCAATATTCCGATCTCAAGTAATTGGAATGCCATTGGTTATACCAGCTTCCATGTCCATCCATTACATACCACAAGTGCAAACCCATGGAGCACCATTGATTACTTCAGCCCAACATGTTCAAGGTGTCACCTCACAACTTGTGGCTGGGTAGTGGGTTTCACTAGCTGTTCAAAAACACCAACCAACTCACTACATCATACCACACCCTGCAATCCCATCTTTGAATGTTGCTCCACCACAACAATCGACAATCCAACAGTCTCCCTTTCCACAAACAATGCAACAATCGAATTATTATCAATCACAATCCACTCAACCTGCTAGTCTACCTACCACCCAAGAGTGGGCAGACACAAAGAAAATGATGCACTTGTTAACTGAGGAGGTAAAGTGCCTTAAAACTATAAATACTGAGGAAGTCAAGGTGCTGGATTTTTACCGAGATGATTCAATCAACCCTTCAGTTCCACCGTCAACCTTACCAAAGGGAATCTCATTACCCCAGTTAACCAAGTACAATGGAGAGGGAGATCCAAACGCCCACCTAGTAACATTTTAACTAGAATGTATATTGCTTCAAGCCTAGTCCCATGTAATTCTATGTGTATGTGCTATGTCCTTAATGGGAAAAGCCTTAGACTGGTACCGATCTTTACCCTGTAACTCCATATCCTCTCTAGAAGATTTGTTGCATTAGTTTGTCACTCATTTTAAATATAATCTAAAGCTTGAAGCCACACTGGATAGCTTGATTCAGATCAAACAGGCACCGTTAGAGCCGATACAAAAATTTATCCAAAGGTGGAGTACAGCCCTGAATGAACTTCACAAGTCCATCCCTAAAACATACTTGCTTACCATCCTTAAGGTGGCCATGAATGACTTTATTAAATCAAAACTTTATTATCTGAGTGCCCATACTTTGAGCCAAGCATTCATGCAAATTAAGAACATAGAATAGGTGGTGCAAACAAGTAATGACCCAGCTTATTCAACCTTTAGGAGCCAACATATGAGGAAAGATAAGGATAAATCCAAAATGACGGTGGTGGCAATGGTAGAGATAGCCCAACCTAATAATCTAAGATAGAAAGAAAAACAACCCATTATTCCAACTAGCCATGGAAGAACCACACCCATGCCTACACTTGAATCTTCCCTAGTTACCAAACCCAACATCCCCAGTTACCAATACAAAAATCCCTCCATGAGAGATACAAATTCTGGGTCAAATGGACCAAGTCTCCACAAACAAGAGTGCCCCAAATGGTAAGGATCTAGTGAGTGCATTGACCCAAGTAATGCAGGCTTTGAAACAAAATAATACTTCATTAAGCCTGTATGATCTCGTAATGACTTCAATGGTACATAGGGAAGCTCTCGTGCATATGTTGACTTCGATTCCTATTAGTGAGGACCTTCCCATAGATGAGCTGTCCATTTATGCAGTATTGTCCCCACAACCTCAAGAATCAAAGACCACATCCCTAGAGTTTTGTGCTAATGACATTAAGTGAGATGAGAAAATTGGAGAGGTTACTACAGCCCCTATGTTCATAACAATACAAGTCAACCATTTCAAAATACGTAGGGTGCACGTCGATGACGGTGTGGCAACGAACATAATACCCTTTCCTGTCATTGAAAAGCTGGGGCTTACAGAGAAAATACAGCCCACAAAGACTTCTTTCTTAAAATCATTTAGTGGTTCCCATGTCATGGTGAAAGGCATGATTACCTTGGATTTCATAGCAGGGGACCGGTTCCCCACATCAGCAGAATTCATAGTGGTTGACAAAATGCCAAGGTTCAATCTAATTCTAGGACATCCTTGGCTAGCTCAACTTAGAGCTATATCCTCACCGATCCATCAAGAGCTCGACATACCTTATGAGGGCAGTGAGATCATCATACATGGGGATACAACAACATCACTTACTTCCTCCCACTCGGGAATGGATCAAGGGTTAGGAATTGAATTCTCTAAGCCTAAACAAGGAACCATGACCATACTTCAAGACATGAACCCAACGTTAACTCATGATCCTAATAAAACTAAGGAAACACCGGACAACACAAATATAGGAGCCATTCCCACTAACGTCTCTTGGTCGGAGCTACCCTTTAACATCACTAGTGAAGGGGAAGGTGAGTATAAGATCGTGCCTACATGCCCTACCCCTCACGTCAAACTACAAAGGATTAAAAAACAACTCAATGGTTAGGGTGAACTACCCCCAAGCATCTGGAATGACATTAAACTACCAACCATCTGGTACGACGTTAAACTACCAGCAAATGTCTGCAATGACATTAAACTAATGATCTTCCTTTCTTTAACATAGATATGACAGTCCATCATGACTTTAAACTAATGTACATTGCCCGAAATGGCTTTAAACTAGAGCTCAACATGTTATAAATTCACAAACTCTCGTTACATTATGTTAAATTTTCATTTACATGTTACAACTTGCAATTTTGATTCATGCCTTCTCATTACTTTCCTTTTTTACAAATATTTGATTTATGTTTCATTCTCTCACTTTAGATTTAGCTATATGCATATGTTCATGATAATACTTGAGAAAACAAGGAAAAAAATAATAATAAAAAAGAGAAAAAAGTATTGAACGTCATTATGGCAATAAAATGCCACTGCATTATGCCATGATTAGATTCATATTATTACATTTTTCCATCATATATTTCCATCAAACATCCAAAAATCCAAAACATTTAATAGCTAAAGCTTGATTAACAGTAAGCTCATGGAGGGGGCTGGTCCCCAAAATCCTCTTCATCATCCACTTTCACTCCACTGGGGCCAGATCCATCATTAACATGTCCCTATAACAGAAAAAAAACAAAAAAATAGGAAAGAGTAATAAAGCAAATCATGAATACAAAACTAAGAAAAATAGTAACACTAACAATAAAAACAATAAAAATATACAAAAGTAAGTGCCATAATAAAATACTCACAAATGAGGAAGGCCTTGGGCTAGCCTCCAAATGCTGTAGAATCTCCTCCTCGGGCACAGTTGCCCAATCCCTCTCTAGGCCAAGATCAATATTGCCCAAGGTTTTACCCTTGTCCATCGAGGTCTAGGTAGGGCGCTCAAGAGAGAACATTCCTGTCGAAGCCTCCCTAGAAGTGGTGGTAATGGTTCTCTTGGGAGATCCCTCCACCTCGGTGCACTCGAAAAACCTATCTTAAGCAGGACGCAAGCCTAGCCCATCAATGAACATTTCCATATGGTGATGTTCAATTGACTCCTCCTTTAACCATTTCTTGTACTGATGCTTGTCATCCTTTTGATCTTAATCCCACTTCCATACTTTAGCAGCAAAGGATTTCCAATCATGACATTTCATGTTCAAAAAATCCATCTATGCCCTTTGTTCGTCTAAATCCCATGTCGCCTACACTTTGCTATTCAAAACTGTCTAGTAACGTGCATAGGTGATCTCAGATGTGCGCTAAGTACTATCACTAGACAGCCTAGCAGTAACCAAATCATAACGGGATTGGAGATCCCTTTTCTCCTCTCTCTCCTTTTCTAGTGCTTCCTTCAATGAGTGCACCTTGTCCCATAAATACTCAATTGAATGCCTACAAGTCTAGAGTGACTTAGCGTTTTGTACAACACAACTAGAAACTGCATCATAGACCTTTCTAGGGACTTGCTCAATATTCCCTAGAAATTCAAGAAGGGCATCAATATGAGTAGCCTTAGAAGGATCCCATTGAAGCTTGACACCTGCAGGTGTAAATATTGCACATTTGAATCAACTATAATTAACAACGAATGCAAAGAAACAAAATAAACCCAGACACTTAGCATAATATGTAACATACACATACCTAGTTCTGGATGAGCTTGTTGTAGGTAAGTGACCACATCATTAATGATGACCATGACGAAGTCCATTTTCTAGGCATCTCAGGCCATGGCCTTAGCTAGTCAATGAAGGTGGGACAAGCATGGGAGTTCACCTCAATAGGGGCCTATGATCTTGACACCTCCGCCTGGGATGTATGTGCCTCAGAAATCTCAGCATCTACCTCTGATGCTAGGAATAATCAAGATAATAAAAAAAAACACATAAAAGTAAAAGGGGTACAAAAATATGGATTGAGCTAAAAGGAACATACCAAAAAAGCCCTTTGCTAGTCAGCTTGGGTAGATCACCAAGTTGCAAAGATCCATTGAAGACATCTCTCTCATCACTTGAATGCTTAAGTGTATCCAAAGCCTCTGCAAGCTTCGTCCCCATGACGCTTGTTACATCTTCCTCTTACAAGATAGGAGGTTCCTCGATTGCTTCTTCCCCCTCTTTTCCTTCTTCCTCTAGCCCTGTGATGACCACTTTTGGTTCAACCATTAGGGTCAAGGATTCTCTCTCCCTCTCAGGACTTTCCTCTAATAACACTAGAATCCTAGTATTAGTATGACATAACATATATGTACGTTTAATAAACATATAAACTGAAACAAAATAATATATATATATATATAACAGTAAAATAAAATTACTTACCCTCCACTGGCAATACGAAGCAGATCATCTTCACTCTTGGTGGTCTCACCTCTGGGGTAGGCTCCCTTGGACATTCATTTCTCTTCACCTTCGTCCTGGATCTCTCGACAGTCTCACAGATCAGATGTTTAGCCCCTTTAATAGACATGTGCAGTATAGGTGGTTCCAATTCCAAGCTATCACAGGAATGATGGGAATGACTAGCTACATCCCTAGCAGTAACATACACTAATTCTTCGATGCCTTCGGGTGGGTCCTGAGATCTAGTGGTGCTAAATAAATGGTGAATCCAAGGGTGGGACAATTTTGAATGATCCCTCAATATATAATGGTTATCACCATAAACTACTAGGAAATTAGCAAACCTACGTAGGTACCCTACAAAGAAGGAGAATGTAAAGTGGGATTTTGCATTGATGTTTGAACATAATATGACAATCTCTCCACGAAAGCTAGATCCAAGAAATTGTGCCCAATTATAACGTACGCTCATCTCTAGGATTGCACATATAATACATGCAGACTCGATCCCAAGGTTTCTTCCTTGAGAAAGAGATTTAGGGAATGCCTGCACCTGAAAGTTCACCTCCATTGATCGAGTATCATCTTGCATGGCAAAACCTTTGGGACCCCGAGACACACCTAACCAATCTTCAAGTTCCTTTATGATTTGGCTTTCTTTAGTCACTTTATTTACTAACACTTTGGTGCCATCCATAGGTATGCCAAAGAGATCGGAAAGGAACTCAATAGTCAGGTGGAAAGATACCTTGACTCTCTGAACCCACGTAGTGAAATGAGAAGCATCGTCGCTAAAGAATCAACAATGGTGATCATCTCAGTAGCTGGAATATTAGGAGTCAGAGCAGTGAGCAACTCCATCAAACCCACATGGGTAAGATGGTCGATGACCAACTTAGAGGCCTTCATCTACAACCATTTTTGTGACTATTCTATCTCTCCATACTTCATAAAAAGAGTGGCCTCAGTATGCCCTAATATGATAGTAACTTCATTAGAAGAGATGGCCACTTTAGTAAAAATATAGAGCGAAAGGTTAAAAACATAGTACAAAACGATGCAACAAAATGAAAATGGAGTCTAGAATGTGATCATTTACCATTAGTAAATGGCGTAGGTGGATTAGGTGCAAGATCAATTCTCTAAGGAAAAATTGGCCCATTGGAAGACCAATCCTCATGCAACCAACCATGAACATGATAGCATTCAAAAGCCCTTGAAAATTGCCTATGGTAGTCAACAATAGCTGCTTTTTTCTGGTCCAATACTGCAACACGAAGAATGACGCCCACCATGAATGCCTCCAATGTTGTGTGTGCTAAGGCAAGCCCACCATCATCATCATACATCCAATTCTCATCAAAATGAGGCCTACATATAAAAGAATATTTATGCATAGAAAATGAAATAATTTTAAAAGAATCAAAATATTAAGCAAAGCACAAAAGAGCATACCTATCCACTCTATACACTGTTCTGAGTGGGTTCTAGAATAGAGTGTGCACACGAAAAACTAGGAAAAGTGTGTTGCTATTGTTATAATGGCTACAAGTAGGTATCTCCCATACACGAGTTAAGGGATGAGTAGATCTAGGACCCTCAGGAGGGCCTCCCTCAACTGTAAAAGGTCCCTCATCTATGTTGGTAATGAAGGCAAGCATGTCTTATGTAGATTCAAGCAACATGGTTTCAATGATATCATGAGCCAACTACTCACTTAAATGAGACCATATAACTATGCTGAAATTTTGCAAAACAAATGACAAAAATGAATGAACACCAGGACAGAACCATATCACATGAGGCCCAATGTGCATGTCATAAGGAGGTATGTCCGGTCCAAAGGGGCCAAACCAAGCAAGTACACCAACGAGCTCAACCACAAGGAGGGAAGATTTAGGCCCCCTGCATACAGCTAAAACCTTAGGTAAGTAAAGAGTCCAAGTGCCAAAAATAGTATGAAATCACATAAACCAAGAACACACGTAAAAAACATTTAAATACATAGCTCCACCCCATGAGACAAGGACACCAATATTTATTCAGTGTATTTAATGCTTGTTGGGGAACATTGAAATCTCTTACACAGTAGTTTATTGTAGGCAACGTAAAATGAATACACAAGTGTGAAAACGTGAACATTCACAGATTCAACATAAACTTAGAAAAATGTAGAAACATATTTAAATCATCTATCCCAAGAAAACAATAAATAGTGTAGATATAAAACCAGCAAATAATAAACATCTTAGCAAACAATTTACATCTTCATGTCTTAACTCATGCTGGGGCCTGCCCTAACAACTTGGCCTTCCCTACAATGCACTCACATTGCCCAGAAGCCCTAGCAATCATGATGCCTATAGCTCACACTGCCTAGGAAGCCCTGGTACTCACGCTGCCTGTAGCTCATGCTGCCTAGGAAGACCTAGCACTCACACTGCCTGTAGCTCACATTGCCTAGGAAGCCCTAGCACTCATGTTGCTTGTAGCTCATGTTGCCCAGGAAGCCCTAGCACTCATGCTGCCTATAGCTCACACTACCCAGAAGCCCTAGCACTCACGCTGCCCAGAAGCCCTGGAATTCATGCTGTAAAAGAAGTCCTGGCACTCATGTTGCCTATAGCTCACACTGCCCAGAAGCCTTGGCACTCACGTTGCCTGCAACTCATGTTGCCTAGGAAGCCCCAGCACTCACGCTACCTACAGCTCACACTGCCTAGGAATCCTTGAAAGCTCACGCTACCCAGGAAGCCCTGAAAGCTCATGCTGCCTAAGAAGTCCTGGCAGTCACGCTGCCCTATACTCATGCTACCCAAGAAGCCCTGGCACTCACACCCTACTCACGGCCTACACACGCCCCTCACTCATGCCCTAGGTCATTCATGCCTTGGATCGCTCACGCCCTAGATTACTTACGCTGACACCCCAAAAGACAACAACCAAAAACAACAAGCCACAAACCCCAAAAACAAGCCCTAAATCCCCAAAAGAAATTCGAATTCATGCTAAAAATATGGTGGAAAATGGTGGCCATGAGAAACCACACTACCCTAGCTAATGCTATGTATGAAATACCAGAAAGAAAAGGAAGAAATGGACCTATGTAGAGCTCCATCCCATGTTGGGATTTTGGCTTGAGGGAGACGCTGAAGTACCTCTTCGCTCTCCTCCACGAATGCCAGATTTGCTTGCTTCTTTCCTTTGCCTCGACTTTCTTTCTCTTTGCCCTTCATGGCTACCCTATAACTCATGCTGTAGCTCATGTTGTAGCTCATGCTGATGCTCACACTAATGCTCATGCTACACTCGCTAGCTTGCCAACGCTACAATCCAATGCCTAGGAACTCATGCTAGCACAAATGATGCCCTTATACTTCAAAATCCCTTTTTAACCCTGATGTTCACCCTCAATTTAGTTTATTTATTTATTATATTTTATTTTAGGTTTTATTTTTATTTTATTTACCATGTTCATGTTTAATTTCTGCTTTCATATTATTATTATTTGCATTATCTTCACTTCATTCTTACTTAGCATTCTTCATTATTTCATTCTTTGGAGATGAGGCCAAAACATTAAAGATGGTCAAAATCAACACAAGATAATATATATATATATATAAACATATAAAAAAAATACATAATGATGCGCATAAAAATCCATAAGACTTTAAAACCCAATAAACTTATTGTTTGCACAAAATATAGAAATCAACAATGCTCTATACCCTCATCCAAAATGAGAAATTGACATGAATATTACCGGCCCGGTATGGCCTAAAATTGCCATATGGCCCGGTGTGGCCTAAAACTACCATGACTACCATTACGTTCTGCAATTTTGTTAGTACATAGATTGATTACCCGATGCTCATTTTCATTTAACAACTCCTTCATCAAGCAGACGTCACTTACTTTTCTTCTGGTTTAAATTGGTAGGAGCAAACACATGGCCACCAAGAATATCCTTTCAACATTGTCTCTCAGTGGACCATATGAGGAGGTAAAAAGAGCAATCAATCTAGAATCCTTAGATCTAGACCCATCCGCTTATACTAACTTAATAGCTTCCACTCAGGAAACATCAGACTGGCCTAAAAATGTGACTAAAACTTTAGATCTAGAGGCTGATAATATCACTAAAGACCCTCTTGTTGAAGTCCCCATTACTACATCCAATGGTGAAAATAGAACATTAAAATTAAGTTCCCTACTGGGCTCACAACTTGTTAGTAACATCACTCAAGTACTAAAAGACAATATAAAAAAATTCTCATGGTCACATATCGACATGCCAGGATTAGATCCCTGAATCGTCCAACACAACATCATTCTTGATGTAAAAGTCAAACTGGTGAAGCAAAAGGCACTAAAGGTTAGACCTAAGGTGGCGTTAGCAGTCCGTGCTGAAATCACAAAGCTCTACCAAGCTGGTTTCATCCGAGCTATTGACTATTCTGATTGGGTATCAAACATTATTGTAGTCCCTAAGAAGAATGGTAGTATACGCATATGCATTGACTTCCGTGATCTCAACATAACCACTATAAAGGATGAATTCCCACTACCTAGCATCGATCAACTTATTGACACAACTACTGGGCATGCATTATTATCCTTTATGGATGGGTTTTTAGGATACAATCAAATAAGAATCAACCTAGAACATCAACTCAGAACAATATTTATGACACCTTGGGGTACATTCTACTATACAATGATGCCATTTGGTCTTAAGAATGCAGGTGCTATATATCAACAAGTAATGACATATATATTTAGTGATTACATGCTCAATTTGCTCAATAATTATGTTTACAACATCATGGTTAAATCCAAAACAACCAAACAACATGCAAAAGATCTAGACCTAGTACTTAAATGTTGTCTCAGATATGACCTTAGAATCAAACCAAAGAAGTGTGTCTTTGGTGTCAAAATGGGAAAAATGCTTGGCTTCGTAGTCTCTAGAATAGGGATACAAGTAGACCTTGATAAGGTTAAGGCAATAATTAATATGCAACCACCAAAAAACCTTACCAAACTATGTGGTCTCCAAGGTAGACTGCAATTCATTAGACGCTTTATCGAAAGGCTGATGGATAAGTCGAGACCCATGCAACACCTATTACGAAATAATGTGCATTTACAATGGACTCAACAATGCCAAGAAGTGTTCAAGAACATAAAACAAGAGATGGCTCAACTACCGACCATTTATCCCCCACAGAGTGATAAACCCTTCTACATATACCTTGAAACTTCCGATTCTTCCATCACATCGATGCTTTGTCAAAAACGTAAAGATGGAATTGAGATCCCTGTATATTACCTAAGCCACACTTTAATTGCCTATGAACAATGATACAACAATGTATAGAAATCATGCCTTGCCCTCATCTTCTCCTTGAAGAAATGGTAGCATTATCTCTTCTGTAATTAAGTCTACATCATTTGGAAAAATAATGTACTCTATGCCATTATTAACAACATATACAAGTCAAGTAGGATAGCTAGGTGGAAAGCAATGATCGTAGAGTTTGACCTACACTATGTTGCTCAATCTTCCACAAAAGGTCAAACAATAGTCACAGAACTGACCTTCTTGCCATAGCATGATGAAGCAACAATTAACCCTGAATTCCCCAACGAGAATGTTAATAGTATAAACATCATACCTGATAATTACAAGGCGACCCTTTATTTCAATGGAGCTTCAATTTCTCAAGGAGGAAGTGTTGTGGCCATTTTAACATACCTTTCTGGAGAAATCCAACCCTTTGCCTACCGATTAACCTTTCCTTGTACCAATAATGTGGTGGAATACGAAGGTCTTCTTAGAGGTCTTCGAGTGGCATTGACTTTAGGAATCACAAATCTTGTAGTTCGAGGTGATTCACAGTTAGTCATGAATCAAGTCATAGAAGTTTATGCATGCAAGGCTCTCCATTTGCAACCATATTGTGATTTGACCAAACATTTGTTGAAGCAATTAGTAGACATGGATATACAACATGTTCTTAGAAGTGAAAATACCATCGTCGACGCACTTGCTACACTAGCCCTAAACTTGACACCCGAAATGTTCCATGCATTTCCTAGCTCTATGACAAATTGTGCTAAACCTATAACCGATGCTCTCGATGAAATGCCTATAGCATCCATTAGCACAACACACGCAATAGAATGGTATGATGACATAAAAGAGTACCTTCTATGAGGCGAACCTCCACAACATTTGACAAATGCTCAAAAAGACACCATGCAAAAATGCTCTCGACAATATGTCTTAATAGGAGACACCTTGTGTTGAAAATCCTATGAAGGAATTCTGTTGATGTGTGTTAGTAGCGTTGAAGGTCAAACGATTGTAGAACAAGTCCATGAAGGACTTTGTGAAGGGCACATAGCACCTAAAGCAATGGAAATAAAGATTAGGCGCTTGGGCTACTACTGGCCACACATGGAGTACGATTTCTTCTCCAAGGTTAGGACATGTGACATTTGCCAAAGGCATGGTAACCTAATACATGTGTCGTTTAACGTATTGCACACAACACAAATCAAATGGCCATTCCAAAGATTGGGATTATACTTAATTGAACTAATAACGTCATCATCCTCCGTAGGACACAGCTTCATTATCACTGCAACTGAATACTGCAAAAAATGGGTAGAAGAAAGACCACTTCTAAACACGTTTGCAATTTCATAATAGGAAACATCGTAACCTATTTTGGTATTTCGGTGACCATCATTACTAACAATGGGCCACAGTTTAGCAGTGTAGATACTAAAAGATTCTATGAAAGCCTAGGTATTAAACATACATTTTTGTCACCTTACTACCCACAGAGCAATGGTCAAGCAGAGGGTACAAACAAAACTATCATCATGGTGCTCAAAAAGATGTTAAATCAGAGCAAGAGGCGATGGCATGAACAACTAGTTTACACATTATGGGCATACAGAATGATACATCGAACATCTACAGGTAAAACTCCATATAGTCATGTATATAGATGTGAAGCTGTTTTACCTTTGGAGTTACAAGTTCCCTCATTGTGGATAGCTTTCTCAGGCCTCCTCGATGAAAGCTAAAGCAATGAAATGTGCATTGCTGACCTTGACTCGGTGGAGGAAGGATGTGTGTGAATGCTTGATTAGATCAACTGGTACTAGAAAAAATAGCGACAACGGCACAAACACGATCTACATAAGCACCCGATGAAAGAAGGAGACCTAGTCCTTAACGTCATCCGTGAATACCCAGATAAATTCTCAGCTAACTGGGAAGGGCCTTACTTAGTCACCAAAGCATACAATAACAGAGAATTCAAACTTGCTGACATGGACAAGAACGAGTTTGCTAATTCTTCAAATCACTTGTACCTGAAATGGTACTATGTTTGATGAACTTGAGGTATGTAATGGTCCTAGCATCACGACCTAAAACTGATACCATAGATTAGTCCTAGGGCTATGACTTGAAACTAGCACCACAAAGTGTCCTGGCATCATGATAGTAAACTAAAACCATAGAGCTCCATCTGACATGACACTAAATTACCACATTTGTCTTCCATGACATAAAACTAGCATCTAGAGTCCACTAAGACTATAAATTGGTTTGCCTCTTCACAGTCCGCTACGACTATAAGCTAGCAATGCACCCTCTACCATGATGCTAAACTGGTGCTATCCAAAGGGTTATGACGTGAAACTAAACCACAATAGTCTGCTAAGACTATAAACTAGCAACATCATTAATGACTAGGCAATACTTGAAAAGAAATGTTGCTATAATTGGCTAAATTGCACATGGTGGCTCCATCTTCTTGGTTGTTTTCAAGTTCAAAATACTTAGTTAATTGTTTCATTTGTGGTTTTTTTGTCTTCTTGGAGTTGTGTTTACAGGATGACATGCCTGAGGCATTCGTGCATAGATGCACTTCATCATGAAGACAAGGTATCACATTCTTCCTAATGCCCGCAACTAGGCTAATCAATCCATTCATAAGTACATTCCCCACTCCTGATACATTATTTATTCCCCATCATGTTCCCCTTATCCTATTCAATTACACCCCCTTGATACATTCTGCTCATCCCAAAACTCTTGATACACTGTTGCACACTGTGATTCTCTAAGTAGTTGCAATGCAAAACACAGTACACGACACATGATACAAATGCAAGCGCATGAGCACGAGCACAACACTGAAAGTAAGCTCTTCCAAAAATAAACAAAAAGAAAAGAAAATAAAAACAAAAAAAAAACCAAAAATATCAAGGAGCAAAATGCACGGAAAAGGTCTTCATGACATCATTGACATCATAGATCCAAGACCATTGGCTCTTCTCATATAAGCCCCAGGTGGGAAGGCAATTGTCTTACAAAAATAGTTACACTCGTGTCTCAAATGATCATGTTGCATATCATCACGTGGCTTTGGCTATTTACAATGGGCTCCTATAAACATTCTATAAGAGTCCCATTTTCTCCAAAGAATGCACTTCCTATGTCTTGGTTCCAAGTCTGTTGAACACCGACTACCGACTACCGACGAGGACTAAAGATATGGCTTATTCACGTGAGAGCATTCCTCTCCCGTAATTCCAACAGCAATTATAACCCTTAATCAACTCTTGATTTTCCTAGTTACAATCAATCCCCTTGCATCTTAAATTGCACTTCCCCAATCCCATGTACTTTCAAACATGGTGTGATGATGTCCAGCCAGGGGCTGACGGATAAAGCTTGGTACTTGGTTGGTCATGGTGTTTTGTACTTCTTTGTTGATGCCTCTTGGGTGGATTTCTTTAGGCATCAACAAAGAGGGGCCAATGAAACACCACTAATTTCGACCTAACACTTTGAAACGAGAACAACTTAGACCCTTTTAAGCTTTCCGGAGGCAAAAATTTGACTAAGGCATGAAAATCATGCTAAGGTCATGCTGGCAATGTGAGTACAGTGTGAACAACTCTAAGAGCCTCGAAATTGAGTCAAAATGATCTAACTCCCAAGGTGCAAGTCATCCTCAGGGTTCATTGTTAACAACTTCAAGTCCCAGCCTCCAAAATTACAGATTTCAGGTCCAAAATTACAAGTTTTTGTACCTCACGCTGGCAGCATGAGTCTAGCATGAGCTACCAAAAGTGGCTTAAATCAAGACACATTCAAGTTCAATTTTTGACTTGTAGATCACTCTGAAGGTCAACTATAGTCAGGCAATTTCTGTACTCAAGAAATAGGCTTCAAAGATCAAAAATTGGTGTGAAATATATCATTTTTAGCTCACTCACGTTGAGGTCACGTTGAGGTCATGCTGACAGCGTGAGTACAACGTAAGTGCAGCGTGAGTACTAATCACACTTGGTGAAAAGCACACCAAACTCACGCTAAGGACACATTAAGATAAAATCAACTTATGCTGGAAGCTCTGATAAAACAGAGACCTCAAAAGGCCACAAAACCACTCAAATCGACATCCTACAGCAGTCAATTCAAGGACTGAGAAGTTTCAAGTGAGCCAGAGTCAATCTTTGTTGTTGCATTGTCATCTTCATTGTAAATTTTCATCACTTGTAAGCTTATCAAGCTCTTACGCTCCAAATTGTATCTACTTCCATGGGTGTAAGCTAGCTTGTGTAAGCCAACACATGTTGTAAGATACAGTGCATCTGGTCAAGAACGTAGCCTGCCTATGCACGTCCAATTGACACGTAGCTGTCCATCTAACACCTATCACATGATCCATTTTCCTCTCATTTATCAACCATTGATCCATCTATGAGGTCCATACTCGAACCTAGCCAAACCTTATAAATACCCCATCCATTCATGTAAACAGGGTTGGGAATTTGGAAGGTTGATGGCTTAGGAAACACTGACTAGCAACTTTTGGATGCTCGGGTGCACTTGACTTCTAGCATCCAAGCACCTGCAAGCATATCACCCTGGGGCTTAGCACTTGACTTGCCATCAACATGCACAACTACACTTTGATCGGTGCACATTCATTCTATGCAATACAATACAGTTTATTTTTCCTTCCATTATATTGTTTACTCTATTTTAAATTCAGTTTACGCTTTATTTACAATACCAGTTCTGTATACACTCTGTTTGCATTTCATGTGTCACTGTTTACATTTTGAACATCAGTTACGATAACCCCAATGAAAACTATAGCTTACGTTCAGGGAACTCCTTAGTTGATTTGTGTGTAGACCATCCAAGGTACTCTGCCTTCATTTTCTTTTCTAGCTTTCCCTCACACCAAGTCAAGGTCAGCTGTGCCTATCCAACGATCTTTTGGTGTTTTTTTTGTCTTCCAGCCTTACATCGATGAGAGCTACGTAATAGTCCTGGCATCACGACCTAAAAATGATACCATAGAATAGTTCTGGAGCTATGACTTGAAACTGGCACCACAAAGTGTCCTTGCATCATGACAGTAAACTGACACCACAGAGCTCTGTTTGACATGAAACTAAACTACCACATTCATCCACCATGACATAAAACTAGCATGCAAAGTCTAGTAAGATTATAAACTGGTTTGCCTCTTCACAGTCTGCTACAACTATAAACTAGCATTGCACCCTCCACCACAATGCTAAACTGGCCCCATCCAAAAGGTTATGACATGAAACTAACCCACAACAGTCTGCTAAGACTATAAACTAGTGACATCATCGATGACCAGGCAATACTTGAAAAGATATGTTGCTGCAATTGGCTAAATTGCACATGGTGGCTCCATCTCCTTGGTTGTTTTCAAGTTCAAACTACTTAGTTAGCCATTTCATTTGTGGTTTTCTTATCTTCTTGGAGTTGTGTTTGCAGGATGACACGCCTGAGGTGTTCATGCACAGATGCACTTCATCATGATGACGAGGTATCACATTCTTCCTAATGGCCGCAACTAGGCTAATCAATCCATTCATAAGTACATTTCCCACTCCTGATACATTCTCTATTCCCCATCATGTTCCCCTTAACCTATTCAATTATAGCCCCTTGATACATTCTATTCATCCCAAAACTCTTGATACACTGTTGCACGCTGTGATTCTCTAAGTAGTTGGAATGCAAAACACAGTACACAGCACATGATACAAATCCAAGCACATGAGCACGAGCACAGCACTAAAAGCAAGCTCTTCCAAAAACAAAAAAAAAAGAAAAAAAAGAAAAAAAACAAAAATAAGAAAAAAAAAAGATCAAGGAGAAAAATGCATGGAAAAGGTTTTCATAACCTAGTTGACATCATAGACCAAAGACCATTGGCTCTTCTCATATAAGCTTTAGGTGGGAAGGAAATTTTCTTAGAAAAATAGTTACACTCGTGTCTCAAATGATCATGTTGCATATCATTGCATGGATTTTTCTGTTTACAATATGCTCTTGTAAACATTCTATAAGAGTCCCATTTTCTCCAAAGAACGCACTTCCTATATCTTGGTTCCAAGTTTCCTGAACACCGATTACCGACGAGGACTAAAGATATGGCTTGTTCACGTGAGAGCATTCCTCTCCCACAATTCCAATGGCAATTATAACCCTTGATCAACTCTTGATTTCCCTAGTTACAACCAATCCCCTTGCATCTTGAATTGCACTTCCCCAATCCCATGTACTTTCAAACACGGTGCGATGATGTCCAGCCAAAGGCCAACGGATAATGCTTGGTACTTGGTTGGTCATGGTGTTTTGTACTTCTTTGTTGATGCCTCTCAGGTGGATTTCTCTAGGCATCAACAAAGAGGGACCAATGAAACACCACTAATTTTGGCCTAACACTTTGAAACAAGAACAACTCAGACCCTTTTGAGCTTTGCAGAGGTAAAAATTTTACTAAGGCATGAAACTCACACTGAGGTCAAGCTAGCAGTGTGAGTACAACATGACCAACTCTGAGAGCCTCAAAACTGAGTCAAAATGATCTAAATCCCAAGGTGCAAGTTACCCTTAGGGTTCATTGTTGACAACTTCAAGTCCCAGCCTCTAGAATTCTAGATTTTAGGTTTAAAATTGCAAGTTTTTGTACCTCACGCTAGCAGTGTGAGTCCAACGTGAGCTACTAAAAGTGGCTTAAATCAAGACACATCCAAGTTCAATTTTTGACTTGCAGATCACTCTCAAGGTCAACCACAATTAGGAAATTTCTGTACTCAAGAAACAGGCTTCAAAGATCAAAAATTGGTGTGAAATATATCATTTTTAGCTCACTCACATTGAGGTCATGTTGAGGTCACACTACCAGCGTGAGTACAGCATGAGTGCAGCGTGAGTACTAATCATGCTCGATCAAAAGCATGCCAAACTCATGCTAAGGACACACCAAGACAAAATCAACTCATGCTGGAAGCTCTGATGAAACAGAGATGCCTCAAAAAGCCACAAAACCACTCAAATCGACATCCTATAGTAGTCAATTCAAGGACCAAGAAGTTTCAAGAGAGTCAGAGTTAATCTCTCCTGTTGTACATTGTCATCTTCATTGTAAATTTTCATCACTTGTAAGCGTGTCAAGCTCTTATGCTCCAAGTTGTATCTACTTCCATGGGCGTAAGCTAGCTTGCATAAGCCAACACATGTTGGAAGATACAGTGCATTTGGTTAAGAACATAACCCGCCTATGCATGCCCAATTAACACATAGTTGTCCATCTAACACCTGTCACATGATTCGTTTTCCTCTCATTTCTCAGCCATTGATCCATCTATGAGATCCATACCTGAACCTACACAAACCTTATAAATACCCCATCCATTCATGTAAACAGGGTTGGCAATTTGGAAGGTTGATGGCTGAAGAACTACTGACTAGCAACTTTTGGACGCTCGGGCATACCTGACTCTTAGCATCCAAGCACTTGCAAGCATATCACCTTGGGGCTTAGCACTTGACTTGCCATCCACATGCACATCTACACTTTGATCGGTGCACATTCATTCTAAGTAATACAATACAGTTCATTTTTGCCTTTCATTATATTGTTTACTCTATTTTAAATTCAGTTTACGCTTTGTTTACAATATCAGTTCTGTATATGCTCTATTTGCATCTCATGTGTCACATTTTACATTTTGAACATCAGTTATGATAACTCTAGTGTAAGCCATAGCTTACGTTCGGGCAAGTCGTTGGTTGATTTGCGTGCAGACCATCCAAGGCACTCTACTTTTGTTTTCTTTTCTAGCTTTCCCTCATGCAAAGGCAGGGTCAACTGTGCCTATTCGACGATCTTTCGATGTCTGTTTTTCCCTTCCAGCCTTACACCAACGATTTCAGTTAGTACAATGATGAATGCATCAAATTATGCCTTGGAAGTCATGCTTATGTAGATGGATGATAAGAAACATTCATACTACACCCACTATGCCATTCGAAGCATTGTGGGTGCACAATTGAACTATACCACTATAGAAAATGAATTAATGGTAGTTGTGTTTACTCTAGAGAAGTTTAGGCATTATCTGCTTGGATATAAGGTGTTTCTACACATGGACCATAGTCCCATCTACTTCTTGATAAACAAGCCAATGATGAGCCACCATGTCATACGATTACTGGTGATCTTGCAAGAATTCAATCTTATGATGATAGATCAAAAGGGTACTAAGAATGTGGTCATTGATCATTTGTCACAATTATGATGGGATGACAAAGAGGAAGAAAACCCACTATCTGATATGTTTCTTGGTGAACTCCTCTTTGCTAGAGCTATAACTAAATAATTTTCCAATGAGCCTAAATGGTATGAAGACATTCTTACCTATCATCTCACCCAAGAGATTCCACAAGGGTTGGACCACTAGAAGAAACAATAGTTTCTTCATGAAGTAAAACACTTCATGGAGATCAACAGACACCTGTACAAGGTGTGCATTAATGGTTTGGGTCATTGGTGTGTCCTTGATGCTAATTAACTACATGTTCTTCAATATGCTCATGAAGGTCCTTATGAAGGACACTGTGTTGAGAGATGCATGACCACTAAAATCCTAATGGTAGGGTACTATTGGCCAACAATATTTAAGGATGCTCACCATTACATCTACTCTTGTGAACAATGCCAATGAGATGGTGGAATAAATGCTCGAATGGAGGGACCTCAACAATGGATTCAACCACTAGAACCCATTAACATTTGGGGCATTGATTTCATGGGTTCCATCATGCCCATGTCAAATGAAAATGTGTACTTCATTATTGTTGACTATTGTATGAAATGGGTAGAAGCAATAGCCATCATGGACTATACATCTTCTATTGTTGCTTAGTTTGTATAAAAAAATGTTGTAAATAGGTTTGGTATGCCACATGCATTAATTTCTAATAATGGAACTCACTTTATAGGAACTAGTTTTTGAAAGCTCATGCAATGCTTAGGGGTTGAACATAAACCCATAATGCCCTACCATCCCTAAGCTAATAATCAAGCTAAGGTTACCAATAGGGAAATCACAAGGATTCTAACAAGAATTGTTAGAAAATATAGGAAATATTGGAGCACAAAACTCAACGATGCCCTTTGGGCCTACAGCTTAGCATGGAAATTTCCTATAGGCTATTCTCCCTATGAGCTTGTGTATGAAAAATTACCAACACTTCCTATTCAATCCGAGCTTTGTACACTTTCAATAGCCTGTGACCTTGACCTTGACTTGAGTCTACCACAAAAAGAAAGACTAATGAATCTCAACCTGCTAGTTGAAAATCAATTCGTGGTCCTATCATCTAATAAGTTGCACAAGGCCTACAACAAAAAGTGCCATGACCTTAAAATTAGAAAAGTCAAATTTCAACTGGGCAATAAGGTTCTCTACTAGAATTCGACACATGTACCTCAACAAACTAAGTTTCAAATGTTGTGAAAAGGATCTTACATCATTTATGAAACTTTTTGTTCTAGGGCCATGGTGATCTACAAACCTGAGAGCCTAGATAAGAAACAACTAGTCAACATCAAGCAAGTCAAACCTTTCCATGAGCATAAGCCAACAAATACAACAAACACCTCAACAGATTGACAACCACGCTCCATATTTCAGATCTCCTCCTCTCAACTTAGTTATGGGGGAGATGGCCACCCATGCTAACCATATAAGAGGCTCCTCCGTTTTTCATCTTTTTGTTTTATAACTTTTTGTTTTGTACGTTCTTTATTTTACATCTTCTTGTTTTCATATTATTAATATTTTCTAATTTTTGTTTTACACCATCGTTAGTACATTTGCTATTTCTTGAATATTTTACACTTCCTTTTATATTTTCTTTTATTTTGATGTACTTTTCTAACTTTTTGTTAATAAGTGCTAGGTTAGTGGTAATGCATTGCTTGATGGTGGTATGTACTATTTTGTTATCTGATTGTTGGTGTCTGGATTTTGACTTTGAATTTAATTATGGATGATTAGTACATGGTTTCTTTTTCATGCAATAGGCAGTGAGTCAACAAAATCCATCCATCCACAAAATCTATAGTTTTTCTTGTTCTGGAGATATGTAGTTCCTTTTTCATTAATAAAATGTTAACAAATTTGTGACTTTGGTAGTCTTTGAAATTGGAAAGGATTCAAAGGTTGAACAGGGTGTGACTTTAAGGGGATTTAGCATTCTTTGTGCCTTTCTATTTAACTAGATGCATGTGTGTTTTCATGGATTTCTTACCATTCCATGTCGACCAATAAAAGGAATTTGAATACATCTTTGCATGGTGTGGTTCTCATTGAAAAAATAATAATGGGAATTTAAAGCACACTCCTTAAACAAAATAAATGCATATGTCTTTGCATGGTGTGGTTCCCATTTTAAAAAAATGATGGAAATTTAAAGCACACCCCTTAGACAAATTAAATGGGCTATAAGCATTGGTTATGGGACTAGAAAGACATGTTACCCATGCCTAAAGGTCCCCTTTAACTAAGGCCCTTATTCACTTCCTACTTCTCTTTTCTTCTTTAATATGGAATGTTGGTTATTCTATGGATGCACTCTTGTATCTTAGGGAGATGGGCTAGTCTTAGAATGGCAATGTGAAGTAACTAAACAAGGTTGGTTTTGGTCTAGACTAATGATGGATCTTATCAAGTCATTTAACCATAAAATTCACAAGGGGCTTTATGTGACCTTAATTAGGAACTCTATTCCACACTCTCTCATCTATCTATGCTTTCCATGTCTCACCTCACCATCAGTTTCAAGTTTTTGTTCGATGTCCTAATTTGATGTGTCGAAATTTTTAGGTAGTTTCTTTTGGGTTTTTTTAGTTAACCTTTTGTAACCATTAATCATCCATGGAGCCCACAAACTCTTTGGTTTGAAGTTATGCAAGGGCATAAAAGGCCTATGCCTACTTTGGGAAGGACCCACTTGCATATCTTTTGGTTGGGTTAGTTAAGTTCTTTATTCTTAGACACTCTTACAATCAAATCCTTTTATTTACCTCATCAATGATATCTAATTGTGCACATCTTCACAACCTTTTTTAGTGAAATTTACTTTTTATTATTGTGAGTTCTTACACCCTCTTCAAATATTTTCTTGTGTAGAACTTTTTCAAACTTAATGGTCTACTTATCTATTTTACCCTATTTGTAAGCCTTCCTAGTAACACTCCTAAAGGAATCAATCTACCACAATCACAACCTAGATGAGTGTAACCACCGATGAGACAAGGCATTTAACAACTATGTGTTACACATTACATACTAATTCATGATTTTGTTGTGATTGCAGTGGGAAGCATGAACTGGAAGTAGGGCTATCTTCACCAAGGATGATGTGGCAGTACCACACGACAATGACTATTCATGATCATTGGCTCTTCTCTCTTACTCTTCAGCCACCAAGAGGGGTGGATGTCAGTTTTGTCTAAGGTGTTCACTTCTCTTATTATGAACATTAAATTTTGTAAAAGATTGTAACTCCGTACACTTGGGCACTTAGAGTTTTTTTGTTCCATCTGAGTTAGTTTGTATGTCAGTCAATAATCCCATACCTTTCCAATCTGCTATAAGAAACTTGTTTCTCCTCTTTTTTACTCGAGGATGAGTTTTCATTCAATTGTGGGGGTATGATTAGTCATGTTTTGACATGCTTTGATATTGGATATCCAATATCAGACCCGTGACATCGAATACTTGATGTTAGATCCTAAGATGCAATGTCAGATATATGATATTACAAGGTATATGTTACCCTATAAATATAGTGCGTGGGGCTCATGATTTTCAAATAGTTTTGTCATAGTTTATGCATAGAGTAGCAAAGCTCTTATAGTTTTTTTTCTCCAAAGTTATAATATTTTCTAAGTGCCCATAGTAGGAGTTTGAGTGTGTATAGATCTTTGTTTGAGCACTAATGTACCTTAGCATAACCATGCGACAAAAATAAAAATGAATCCTTTTAATAATTCTTGCAACATTAAGAATAGATCAATGTTTCCTTTAATGTACTTTACTTTAATGCATTTAAATTAAGAAATTAATTTCTAGTTTTAATGAACATAAGCATGACCACTTCGAGCATACATATAGTGTTTGGTAACCCAACAACTTTTAGCATTTGGTAGCCTAGTAAAGCTATATGTGTTTAGGATGTGTCTAGGAAAGTGAGATGGGTACTTTTGTTAGGTTAGCTAGGCAGTGAATGAATTAGATCTTAAATTACTCTACCCTTTCATTCTTCTTATAGGCAATTAAACTTATAAAACATAAAATGATAAAAATCATGTACCTCAATTACACTTAAAAATCATATCCATGAGCTTCACAAGTGTAGTTGGAAAGACAACGAATGTTCTCAACACCCATTTCACTTCCTAGAAGAACTAGTGCACTGGAGAACTATAGGTCCATGGAATTTGACTAGATTATGTATGAACACCTTAGTGATTTGTATGGTTGGACATAGGGGTACCTTGCCACTCATCACACATAAATGATTCTTCTATCATGAAGAAACATTTTTTTTCTTAAGTGAATCAAGATCTACCTGATATATATATATTGAATTCTATGAAAATTACAAGATGTAGCTAGGATTTAAAAATATTTCATTACCTTAATTCAAAAGATAATATCTCTTTCAACTTTTTGAAAAATCAATGGAAGATTCAGTAATTCAACAAAGCAAGAAATATCATGAGATGCTAGATTATAAGAGGGGGCCCACATTTTGAAAAATTAGTAAAGCATGATGATGATTGAAAACATGAATATCAAATACCTTAGAAATCATGATCAAATCAAGAAATTCTACTAACAAAAATGAGTTTGACAAATAGCATGCATGGATAGCATCCAATCCTCGATCTTTCTAAACCAAATTTAAATGACTCGAAAAACTTAAGGAACAAAGTAAATAACCTAAAATTTGTATGAAAACATATCATTTAAAAATTTCTTAAGTAATAGATTCATATAAATTATTAGGTAACTTGTAGAATGACAAAGAAGTGATGGATTCACTTGAAGAATCACATATTGAATTTGACAACTTTGCATATAATTCCAAATATATTTGCTAGAGAAATATTGGATCCACTAAAATAATCAAATTTATTGAGAAAACATTAGATCCATAGAAAAAACATAGGATCCATTTAAAAACATCAAATATGCTCATAACTTGAATTTACTAACCAAGCTTCTTAGGTTTTACTTTGGTAGATAATAACAAGTTATGAAGCATCAAATTAGACTATTTGTCTTGGGAGGTATTTATAGTCTTTATCTTGGTAACTTGAGGTCACAAGCTTGATTTCAATGGGTAGCACTATGTTATGGATTTTTAAAAAATTACCATGATGTTTAGTAAAAGTATTTTGAGAGTTTGTGTTAGTTGTAGGCTCTATGTCCTAAAAGTACATATAGTCATCTAGTTTCAGTTTTAACACCCCCCCATACAACCTTCTAGATTAGTACAAAAATATTTTAAAAAATGCACTTAGTAATAATAATTTAGTTATAATTCAACTAGGACAAATGGCTCGAGTAGTTAGCTCCTTATCTTATCAAAGAGGTTACTAGTTTGACAATGTTAGAACTTGAAATAAATGGAACATAGATAGATCTCAAGATATACATTCCAATTTGAACTTTATATAACATAACATTACCCACTAGAATCGAATCCATGACCCGAAGCTTCTAAATTAGGTGTCTAACAACTAAGCTAGCATCTCATTATTAAGAGGGTGATAGTTTAAGTCACATTAAGGCATTCTTATGCTCATTTGTAATAATTTTATAGTATTATGTTGGCTATATATATATGGGTGAAGGGAAGATGTAGGAGGATGTTAGGGTTGGTAAAATAATGAGGTGTAAGTGTAGTTAGAAGAATCTTGATTTTGAAGATCTAAGTCATGGGTTCAATCCTGATTAATAATGCCAAGTTATAGGGGATGTCAAATTCAAAAAAAAGTAATACTAATATTTAAAAAAATTCATAGTACATTAGATCATTAAAGAAAAATGCCAATGATTTTAAAGATGTCTCTTTAGGTTCTCATCATTATAACCAATCTTGAAAAACTTCTCTTTTGGGATAGAAAAAGGATCAAGCTTTGTCCTTATTCAGAAGTTCACAATCTACATGTATTAGTAGCCCAAGCTCCTTCATTAAAATAAAGCCACCACAAGCTAATTTTCTTAAAAAAATTTCTAAAACTATAATATGATTATAATTTCAATATTTACTAAGCTTGTACCATGTCCTCCAAATTTGTTTAAGAATTGGAGAACCAGAAATAAAAATGGCCCAAGGAAAAAGAAGATAAGGAAGAAATTTATTAGAAGATCAACTATTATCATTCTTGGGTTTTTCTTCCATAAGTTTGTTTCTTAAAAGGAGCATTCAAACATCATCTTTATTAATGTACTTTGCAATCCATTTTACTGTAACAAAAATGTCCTAGTTCTAATAATTAATAATGCAAAGTCCTCCATATTTCTTGCTACTAGTATAAATATCCCAACCAACTCTAGAAAAACCTTTTCTATATTACTTAGTAGATCAAATAAATTGATAAATAATACAATCAATTCTATTATAAGAAGTTTTGGAAAGAGCTTAACAACTAGAGTAATAAACATGAGTTGACAGAAACATTTTCTTAATAACTAAAATTTTTCCAATAAAGGTAAGCTTGTTTTCTTTCTATTTATCAAGCTTCTTTTCAATTTTATTAACCATATAATTTCACATAATTGTAAGATTAGGCTTAAAAGAAAAAGGGTTTCCTAAAATTTTAAAAATAATCTTTTTCAAGATTTTCCAAGGCTTGAGAGTAATCCACTCACCAATATTGTCATTACAATAAATAATAATTTTTTTCAATTGATTTGAGAGTCAAATAACATGCAATAATATTCCACTCTAGCTAAAAGAGTATTACTATGTTGTAGAGAATCGTTGATAATAAAAAAGGAATAATCTACAAAGTGCATGTTAAGCAATTGCATACCTTAATCATTAATTGAAATTTCCTTAATAAAATTTCGTTGTGGATCATACTAAAAATTATGTGCAAGAAAGTTTGCAACAACAATTACAAGATAGAAAGCTAGAGAACAACCTCGATGAACTGAGCATTGAAGGAAAAATGATGAACTTAATTTAAAATTAATAGCATCTTAAGCAATAACATTAATAGGCAAGGTATAGATGGGAGGAATAAAATAATCACCAAATCCTAGTTTATAGAGCCAAGAAATAATGAAATTTTATTCAATCTTGTTATAAAATTTGACATAGTCTAACTTAATAAACATAATATCTTGACTACTATCAGAATCCCACTACATTCCTTCATAAGTTACAATAACATTATTTAAAATATGTGTACCTTTAGCAAAACTAGTCTACTCATGTCTAATGTTATCTTCAATAATGTTCTGAATTCAACAAGCTATATACTTAGCTAAAATTTTATAAGTATTATTAAGAAGATTAATAGGCCTTCAATTACTAATATGTTGAAAATATCCATTTTTAGGAAGAAGAAGAATAACACCTTTATTACTATTTTTGTCAAAAGAAAAATTTTTAATGGCTTATTGGAAAACATGAAAGAGATCATCTCCAATGATGTCTCACTGTTTCTTAAAAACCTCAATAGGAAAATTCTATCTGTGGCTTGTTGATTTGAAGTGTTTCTTATGAATTTTTTGCATTAGAAAATTTTTTGGTGATGAATGACCTAAAGATAGAAAACACTAATATCTCTTAGACTTTAAAGATAATGAAGAATTCTATAGCTTTCAATTTTGTTTTACTTGATGATTTACATAAATCCTTGTTAAAAAAATCACTTCATAATACATATTTCTACATATTATTAGATTTTTTTACTTAAATGAGGATTTTATGTCACTAATTCAAGCTATTCTTGAATGCTATGGAATTAATGTTTTGCATGCATGCTATTTTTTGAAGCTTTTTTGCTTGTCAAATTGGCCAATTTTGAAATGGTTGAGAAATCATTAGATCTTAAATTTTATATGGATTGGCATAATACTTTTATTTATTGCAAATGGAAAGTGGATTTTGATCCCTTTTTTTCTAATTACTTTAAAATTTCTTGTTAGATTAACTTAGAAAATCTTCTTCTTATTTTTCAAGCATTGAAAGAGAAATTGATGGTACATTAGTACAATCCTAAAGATAAAGTCAAAAAAATTACTAGATGGTATGCAACACATGTTATTTTGTAGAGATTGATTTACAGTAGAAGAAAATAAATTAAAACTCAAGGTTAGTAATTATTGTATTTCTAAAAAAATTATATACTATAATTTACAAGAATGTTGTAGCTATTCTCATCATGAAGGCCATATTATTAGAATCTATCCTATTCTTAGCAAAGAAGTTGTTCATAAGGAAAAGAAATAACAATTTTCAGAAAGGAAAATAATGGTAGTCCTTAGTAGGCAAAAATGAAATCTTCTTCAACAAGTTCTTAATCTTTCACTAATTCTTTTAATTTTAAAAGTGATAGTAAACTCTTGATATTTAAAGAGAATTTATTTTTTAGAAAAGAAATTTTCAATAGGGACCAATAATGAAAATATTTATGCAAATGAATTTCACTTAGTACAACATAGAAGGAAGAAACCATCAAAGACTATTTTCAGTTTAAAAACCCTAAAGGTATCTTACTCTCTTTATACTTCTACTAGTATTCCAAGTGTTTTTTTTTTACTAGAAAATGATTTTTCATTTATTATTGACATGAATTATGAGACAAAGGCTAAGCTTAAAAATTCAAGGATGAGGGCCTCCCCCACATTTCAATGTTAGTTTTATCATCAAATTTTTAGAGCCTTTTTGATAAGTCCCATGAAAAGATTGCAGGGGAGTATCTTTCAAACTAATAGTTATCTCTTAATTTTCTTTTCCTATAAGAAATTAAGATTTCAACTTTTCATATCAGTCTTGTTAGTAAATTCATTTTAAAAATTTTCATTATTTTTTCTACTACTCGTGAAGTTAATAAATAAGGTATTGCTATTCTTATTAATAAAAATTGGACTGAAAAATTTTTGAATTGTAATTTTGATAATATTTGAAGATTTATTTAGATTATTTATTAGTGAAAGATGTAACTTTGGATTCTGTAATATTTATGCTCCTAGTAATTCAAAAGATTAATAAGATGTTTGGATATATCTTCTATCTTTGCCTAAAATTCTTTGGATTATTGGAGGTGATTTTAATATAGTTGAAAGTCATTTAGATAAACTTGGTGGTCTTTCTTCTAATATGTCTTCTCAAGAAAAAGAATAGATTGGTGTAATTTCAAAGGAAATATTTTCTTTTTGATGTTAGTCCTTTATTCATATCTTATTTGAATGAGAAACATTATACTTAATGTAATTATTAACAAAGAAATGATAGAATTTATTATTGACTTTATAGATTTTACATCTCTAAGTTTTTCGTTTGGAAGCCTACAAGAAAAATAGAAATGCATATGGATGCTATTTTGTTAGATCATTTTCCTATTAGTATTTTTCTCTTTGAAATTAACTCTTCATTTATTTTTTTGAAAGCATGAGCTTTTTCTTATAAATGCTAATATTTTCATAGGACCTAGTAAGAAAAATATTTTCAAGTCTTTATGGAATGCAGAGAAAAAGCCTACTAGTGATATTGGTTAAATTGACTCATGGTAGTGAACTACTTGTAGAGTTAGAAATTATGCTAGATAGTTCGAAAAGCTATTTGCTTAGTGTAAGCATAAAGTTGAAGAAGATCTTGCAGAATCTATAAAGAAAATGAAAAATTTTTAGACCAAAATTCATTTGATTTTAAAACTCAAAGAACCTTGACTAAAGTTGATTATGCTAAATAATGTTAAAATAACTTTGAAGCTAAAGTATTGTTACTAAAAGTTGCATGCATTAATTAATAATTGAAGATAAACCTTACAAGAAACTTTTAAAATTTCTAAAAGGAAAGGTTCAAGTACCTAAACTGGAATCATTCTATATAAATGATTCTATCATTAAAGAACCTAAGAATATTCATAATTTTTTAGCGAATCATTTTTCTTGTATCTTTTCTTCAAAATATTTTAGCAAGGAATCCTTCTAGGCCTTTGGTACACATATTTCTCATCTTATAACAGAAGCATGTTAAAGTATTCTTGAAGTAGAAATTAAAATAGAAGAAATAAAGTGGCCTCTAATTCTAGGTTATAAAGTATTAGATTATACTAAAAAAGGATACATGCTTTCTTAGTAGGAACAAAAGTCAAAATCTCAAATTTTCTAATGCAAATTTTCTCGTCGATTACTTTTTTACCAACCACCATGGAATTCATGCCTCATGCCCATCATGGCATCATCTTCTATACTATTAAAAAATGAAAAAGGTGCATTCAAATTTAAAATAAGTAAGACACTAAAATTTGCAATTTCATTCCAAATGAAAACACATGAGATTCATACCTTCATTATTTTTCTTGAGGTTTACTCTAGAAAAAGAAGATGAGGCAAATTAAAGTCTCTTCAAAGTTACAAAGAAAGCACTCATTTCCATATTGAAGCTTGACTCTTCTACTTTATTTTATTATAGTTTGGATTAGTTATAGTTTGCATGATACTTATGCTTAAATAATGTGTTGAAAATTACATAGGTAAGTTATGCTAGCAGTATTTATCAAAGTAATTTTTTCTTAGATTAGTTTAATAATTAGATGATTTTTACTATGGTAAAGTAAATGTTGAAATAAGATATAGGTCTTTTTGATCATTTTATTTTCCAATTTGAGATGGGAATAAATAAGAAATGGTATTATCTTAAAATCTATAAGAATAGACTTGATAATATTATAAATAGTATTAGTGATGGATCTCTTGGTAGAAATTTGTGCATTGTTCTTAGATCTTAGAAAAATATTTATGATGGAAATTGAGTCAAGGAAGCCAAGTTAGAAGAAGATGCAGCTAGCACTTGAACCTTTATAATTTCTATTATTTAAGAATCTAACTAGGTAGATTGAAAATCCTTGGCATCTAAGGTAAGTATTTCAAATTAGTAGCTATGTTTTTTACTTTCTCAAAAGCTTATTACAAATGTACTTGATGATGATAATGAAATGATCAAGTAGGAGAATAGTTGGGTCATTGAAAAAATTAGTAAGATGCTCTTAGTACAAACTGCATAGATGTGATTTCCATTATTGTATATTCATTTAGGTTCTTTGACCAATCAATAAAATAATTAATGTTTCTAGGAGGCTTTGAGAAAGGGTATAGAGATGTTTTTCTAAACACTTGGAATATCATAGTTTGGGTATATCACTAAATTTGATGTATCCAAATAAGATAAAAGTGCATACCCTAATATTAGAGACATCATTGAAGAGAGCTAAAGTGCACAACATGGTATTGAGGACCTCTATACATACAAAATGCAAATACACTATGTGCTATTAAAGAGTAGGATTATCTTGAAAAATACCCTTAGTACATAGGGTTATCTTAAATAATACTATTGTTGATGGATCTCTTGGTAGAAATTTGTGCATTGTTCATATGTCTTGGAAGAAGATTTATGATGGAACTTGAGTCAAGGAAGCCAAGTCAAAAGAAATGGTAGTTGGCTCTTAAACCTCTACAACCACTATTATTTAAGAATCTAACTAAGTAGATTGAAAATCCTTGGGATCCAAGGAAATTATTTCAAATTAGTAGTTGTGCTTTTGCTTTCTCAAAAGCTTATTACAAATGTACTTGATGATGATAATGAAATGATCAAGCAAGAGAATAGTTTGATCATTGAAAAAATTATTAAGATGCTCATTATGCAAAGTGCATAGATGTGATTTCCATTATTATACATTCATTTAGGTTCTTTGAGCAATCAGTAAAACAATTGATGTTTCTAGGAGGCTTTGAGAAAGGACATGGAGATGCTTTTCTAAACACCTAGAATATCACACTTTGGGTACATCAATAAATTTGGAGATGTACCCAAATGAGATAAAAGTGCACACCATGATATTGGAAACATCATTGAAGAGAGCTAAAGTACACAACATGGTATGGACGATCTCTATTCATACAAAATGCAGATACACTATGTACTATTAAAGAATAGTTTTATCTTGAAAAATACCCTTAATGCCTAGTGTTATCTTGAAAAATACCTTTGAAGTTGCATCAAATGATCATGAAAATATCTTTGCCTATATTTATTGGATTGTACGTAATATTGGATAAATAAAATACCCTATAATATGATATTACAAACATTGTAAAAATTCAATTAGCATGAGAGAATTTTTGCAGTGCATCTTAATTATTTAGGAATAGATGCTTTTACCATATGTATTAAATTGTGGTTTAAGCCTCTTATTCACATATTGTATTGAAAATGTACATTATCATCACTATGAATAGAAAATTCTATTATTTTTCCATTTTCATATTGAGAATTTTCATGGATACATTTTTCAAATTAATTCAAAGATTCAATTGCATGTAGACTACTGCATTACGTTTGTCATCGATGTATACCAATACTATATTTTTAGGATTAATTAAATATATTTTGTATAATTTACTCATTTATATGCTCTATTTATTCAATCACATGAAATGAATTAAGATGATCTTAACATTGAATCATATATAAGATTGAAAAAAGATTGATGTTACAAATATTTAATTTTTTAATGATTATTCTTGCTATCCAAGCACTAATGGGTTGTGATGAGTGGCGAGGTACCCCTATGCCCAACCATATGGATCACAAAGCATTTATGCTTGATCTGGTCAAATTCCGTGGACTTTACAATTTCTGGTACACTAGTCTTCTAGGAAGTGAATCTTGCCCTAAGGTCATTCGTTGTCTTCCCAATTACACTTGTGAAGCATAATGGTATGGTTAAGAGTAATAGAGGAATATTATTTTTTATCAATTTATGTTTTATGTTTCAGGGTTCTTGAAGAGAGAGAGAGATAGAGTAATTTAATGACTAATCTAGATTAACTAATTCATTGATCTCTAACTAATTCTTACATAAGCATTCGTTCCCACTTTCCATACATGTCCTAAACCCACGTGTCCACTGTTGGATTACCAAGCACTATGTTAATGGATGCACCAAGTACTAATGCTACTAGGATTACCAAATGAATACATGTTATGCTCGAAATGGTCATATTTATGTATTTAATCTATCTAGTTTATCTTGCCTAATTATCTTAATTAGCTCAATTTCTGGAAAATATTGAATAATTGATTAAAAACATTAAATGCATAAATGAAATATTTAGTCTATCCAAAATGCTGCAAGGTTTATTAGAAAGCTCATCTTTATTACTGCACACACTATCATGCTTAGGTACAAAAATGCTCAAATAAAGATCTATACACTCAATGACTCCTGCTACTAGCACTTGGGAAAACATTCTAACTTTCGAATGGAAAAATTGCAAGAGCTCTACTACTACTATGATAAGACATGCCATAAATGCAACTGATGAGCTTGTATTTATAAGCAAAATTAGACCATGTGTTAATGGGGCCTCATTGATGCATTATTGCATGCATCGATGGGGCCTTGTTGATAAGGCATAGTCGATAAGGTCACGTTGATGAGGCCTCATTGATGCAACAAAAAATGTGACTCATCATACCTGCACAATTAAATGAAAACTTGTCCTCGAGTTCCTTTACAAAATTGGGAAGGTATGAGATTCTTGAATGACTCTTAACAAAACAAGACAAAATAGACTGACTTAACAAAATTGAGTGCCTAAGTGTACAGATCAGCACATTACAAAAATTATGGTTTTCATGACAAAAAATTAAACATCATGACATGAGTTTTCAAACTTGAATAGCATGCCCTCTAATTGTGTGAAGTTGGTGGAGAAGATCATATAGTTCCAGGAGGTGGTGGCTCCTAAGGTTCTAAGGGACCTTCACCAGCTTTAACCATGTGCAGTGATCGAGGAAGCTATGGTTGTCTCACTACTATTACAACTTCTGATGGGAGGTGGAATGCATTTAGCAATGCTTTTATTTTCTCCTCCTTACTTCTAGGATTTTCCACTATTCACACAACTTCACTAATGTGGGTCAAAACGAGCACATCCTAGGGACATGGGATTACTAGAAAGATCTCCTTTGTGTTGATAAACTAGGTAGTGAAATGTTTGTGTTCAATGTTGAATGCCCTAACTGCATCCTTCAGCTCCTAGTAATTGTTCATTCTTTTGGCTAAGTTCTTAGTAGTTGATCGTTAATCCATGAATCATGCTTTGAGAACTTCGAGTTTAGCATTTGTAGTCTCAAGATTCTACTTGTGTCTTTATGGTGTTTGAACTCTACCTTGTATAGAAAATACAATATAGCCACTTATTTTTCCAATTCTAATTGTAGTCGTCTGGTAGTTAGCATTGCTAGGTTCGCATAGGAAAGATTGCACAACTTCATGTATTCTATCATCTCCTCTATCTACAACTCCTCTAGGTGGATCTTTGCTTTGTTGTAGGCATCAATCCATCAATGATGGACTACCATACTTCTCTTTCCTATTGAATTTGCTGGAGAGATTTTTTTACTTTTGCCTTTACCATCTAGATGTGCTTTTCATTTACTTCCTTTTGTAAGCCAAACTTGTCTCTATAGTGATTTTTAACTCTTTGAAACTTCAAAACTTCATTTTTCCAGGTGGTGATCTCAATGGTAGACTTCTAGTGTAAGGCATCGACTTCTTCCATAGACAAGTTTCAATTTTCTATGGCCAATTTCCTTAATTCAATATTCAACCTAGCTAGCTACTCCTACTATTGATGAATGAATTCTTGCATTTGTTCTTTTTGGGCATCAACATTACATAGGTGATGATTTTATGTAGTTAATGCCTCATTCTCCTAGCACATCTGAAGCAAGTCCTTCTAAACTAAATATACCTTTGCTATAAAATGATTGAAAATGGTCATCACCACTTCCTTCTTAGCTTTCCTGAATCATTTTTGAAGTTATTAAAAAGCTTCATCTTTGGTTATTGTCAAGCCAAGGAGTGTGGGATCAGCAAGATGTGCATGTAATTTGGTAACCTCTATGGCCAAGTGTTGATTTTGTACTTGTGCCTTTTTGCGTTGACCCTCCAAGATAATGCATGTAGCTTTGATTGGGTTGTGGTGATGTTATCCAGAAAATCAAAGACATCTAGAATCGGTTATCCAATTCCTACTAGTTAATCTAAAAATTCTTCATGCTGGGCTACACTCAATTTTTTACTGATTGTACCTACAAATGTTTGCACATCTCTAAGTGTAGATATATTTGGTACAAACACTATAGGTGCATTAAGTTCTTCAATGATGTATTTAGTAACTACTTCAATCATAGTCTCTTGTCCTTAGTGCTGCATCACTAGTATAGTGGCCCCTTCACTTTACTTTCAATGCACTAAGAAGGATGTAGCATTCCTAGATATTTTTTAGAATAACTTTTATTGTTATAATGACATTGTCACCTCTTGAGCACTGGGATTTGACCTTGTGGGCAGTTGTGTTTGTTGGATAGAAAAAATTAGTCCATCCCTTTCCATTTGGCTAATTGTTTGAGCCATCTCATTAAGGTGAATCATCACTGGTTGATACACATATGGGTTTGCACTACTCATCCCTGCACATTGCTTTTTCTTATGTAAGATCTACTCTCATATTTTGCACAAGTGTTCAATGGTTGCGTAGGCCTCTAGTGTTGTCTCTTTAGTAGGTAGTGGAGATGGTAGCTACTCATCTTCTTTAGTTGTGGTAGATGTCTTTTCTTTCATGATTTTAGGTCATGAAGCCAAAGGATCATGTCTAATTATGTCATTGGCTTAGTGAATGATTCCTATCATTTTGTAGAGTTTCTAGATGAGGCATAGAAAGGGCAAGGTTTTCCTTCCATGTTTGTTTTTGTTGAAGTGTTTTTGATCTCTAAATAGATTAGTTGTGGAAGATTGACAAGAAATATCCCACTTAGAGTGGCAAATGCCTAGGTGAAAATGATGATCCCCTTGCTGGGCCTGATTGTTGGATTGAGGTGATAGGTTATAATCTTGAAGTAGATGCACTTCACCAATGTAAGCATGTCAAACTCTTTACAGTCAAAATTGTAACACCATTGAGTCCACTTCTTTTTGGCCTCAAGGTCACCTTATGTTGATAGCTCTACCAACTATGTTCCAATATTAGGTAACCCTAATGCTTGTGTGATAGTCGTAGCTGAGTAGGACACCTGAATATCCTTGATTTTTATTATGGTCCCTAGCCTTTTATTGTTTCAAAAGAGATATGTCTCTCCCATGTACCACTCCCCACTGGAGGTGATGATTGGGCACATAGGAGAGGTTTGCAATTGTATTTTGACTTCTGCTAGATATTTCTCTAGAAATGGTCCAAAGTTTAGTTCTTGGAGAATTGAGCATTGAATCTCTTTGGGTTTAATGATGTTAAGGCAAGTTTGAGTTAAAGTGACTTCAAGCCTTAGAATAGGTCCTAGTGCTTCCCCTCACTTTGATTGCTCTATTGGCACTTCTTCTTCTAGAATTTGTCGAACAAATTCCACTTTGGGCTCCTCACAAATAGGTTCTGTTGCATGGGTCACCTCTAGCAATTCTTGGTCTTGTTCTTGTTGATCCTCTTTAGCTCTAGGCCATTTCTCCCTTCGTTGAGAGGGCTCTCTTTCTTGCAGGCGTTTGAATCTCGGTGCCATCTGGACTCACAATAAGATCATGGGTTAGCAATTTCTTGTGTAACATGAAACAATTGGGATACTTTATCTCCTTAGGATAGTTACACATGGCTAAGTTGTGACTATGGTTGATTTAATTAATTTAATCATTATTATATTTAAGTTTTATTGTTAATAAATAATCTTGGAGGGTGTTGGAAGGATTAACCTCGAAAAAAATTGATGTTTGTATATTGTTAAATTTATTAACCCTTTTGGGAAGTTAGAAAATTTTTCAAAAAAAAATTCATTAGAAACTTTAAGATTTATGGTCCCCACAATAAAGAGTTTATCTCTGATAGCTGCAGGATCAAAAAAAGGAGTGATTTAGGCAAATGGTTGGGAAGTTATGGACTCTGAAAGGTATTAGGCTCTAAAAATCGCAAAAAATCCCCTAGTGTTATGAAGCAAATAATAAAAATTTCAAAGTGTGCAGTGGTATATATAGATTTTTCGTGATGCATTGATGAGGCCTCATCGATGTAGTCAACTGTGTTGATGGGGCCTCATCAATGCAACTATTGACCACTATTGACTTTAGTTGACTTGGTCAAAACTTAAAAATTACAAAGAGATTTTGAATGAAATTAGGGTCAAATGGAAGCCCAAACAACCATGAACATGATGAAAATATGAGAAGAGGGTGTTAAAGTCCTAAAAATTGAGAAAATTAAGAAAATGAAGAAAGAAGATGGAAAATGAGAGATTAAGGAGCATGGAGTGGTTTGCTCAATGGAATATGCAAAGAATAAGATTGTAGTAATGTCTAAGGTAAGAAACTTAACTAACCAAACCAAGAGATATGCAAGTGGTCCTCTTCATAGCAAGCTCATGCCCTTGTTGCCCTTGGATAACCTCAACTAAGGAGTTTGTGGGCCCCATAGTTGATTAATGGTCATCAAAAGTTAAGGACCAACCAAAAAGAATCTATCCAAGAATTCAAACACATCACACTAAGACATAGAGCATAACATAGAACCTAGCAATGAGGTGAGTTATGGAAGCATGGATGGATGGTGGAGAAGGTGAAATGGAATCCTGAATTAAGTTCATAAGAAGTTCCTTGTGGAGTTTGTGTTTAAAATGACTTGAGAAGATCCATCCTTAGCCTAGATCAAAACCAGCCGCTTTTAGTGACTTCGCATCATCACTCTAAGACTGATCCACCCACTTAAGACACAAGAGTGCTTCCAAAAAACAACCACCATTCCATAAAGAGAAGAAAAAAGAAGTAGGAAGTGAGAGAGGGCCTTAGTTAGAGGGGACCTTCAGGCATGGGTGCATGTCTTTCTAGTCCCATAACCAATGCCTGTAGCCCATTTATTTGTCTAAGGGGTGTGCTTTGAATGCCCATGATGGTTTTTTTGAATTGTTGTTTTATTTTTTTTTTGTTTTATTTTTTTTAAAAATTTGGATAGGAACCAAACCATGCAAAGACTTTATTTGACTTCCTAGTAGTTGTTGGAATGGAATGGTAAGAAGTTCATGAAAAACACCCAAGCACTCAAGCAAGCAAAAGAGTACAAAGAGTATTGAGTCTCCTTGAAGTCACATCCTCTACAAACCATTGGATCCTTCCTAATTTCAAAACTACCAAGGTCATCGATTGATTAAAAGTTTCTTTAATGGAAGGGACCTCAAACTCCTAAAACAAGGAAAACCATAAAGTTTATTGGATGGGCGAATGACATGGACTCACTGCCTATTCCATGGACTCATAGTCATTAGACATCATAATTCAAAAATAGAAACCAGACATTAATAATCACAACATTAAGCACAAACCATCATCAGTAAATAGCAATAGTGGCATTGTGTCCTACAGTAATAAAACACTTTTATTAGCCAAAATGATGAAAATTCACACTCAAACAAAACAAAACAAGGTAAAATATATAAAAAAGTATAAAATAATCAAGAAAGGTCCAAATATACTAATGATGATGTAAAAAAAATGGAGAAAAATGGAAGAAATTGAAAATGAAAAAATGTGTAAAATAAATAACTTGTTAATAAAAAATGTGGAAAACAAAAGATAGGAAAATTGAGAAGCCATATGGATTGTTAGCACAAATGGCCATCTCCCCCATAACTAAGTTGGAAGGAGGAGATTTGAAAAATTGAATGCAGTTGTCCAACCATTAAGGTGGTAGTTGCACTGGCTTGTCCTGGGTTAGGAAAGGTTTCACTTGTTCAATGTTGATCAACTGCATTTTATTTGGGCTTTTAGGATTGTAGATTAACATGGTCCTACAAGGAAAGGTTTGATTAATTATATAAGGTCCCTTCCACAATGTTTGAAATTTGGTCTTCTGGTGTACATGTTTGGGATTCCAATAAAAAACCTTATCTCCTAGTTGAAGTTTTACCTTTCATATTCTTAGGTTATGATTTTTCTTGTTGAATGCATTATGCACCTTGTTCAAAGATAGGACTACTAATTAGTTTTCATCTAGCACATTGAGTTTGATCAATTTTTTTCCATACTAGACTTAGGTCAAGATTTAGATCATAGATTGTTGAGAGTGTACAGAGTTCAGATTGAATCGAGAGCATTGGAAGTTTTTTGTACACTAACTCTTAGGAAGAATAGCCAATAGAAAGTTTCCATGTTGAACAGTAGGCCCAAAGGGCATCATTTAGTTTTCTACTCCAATCTTTCCTATATTTGCTAATGGTCCATGTTAGGATTTTTATGATCTCCCTATTGGTTACCTCTACTTGACTATTGGCTTGGGGATGATAGGGTGTTGTTAATTTATGTTCAACCCCCAAGCATTGCATCAATTTTCTAAAAGTGACACTTGTGAAATAAGTTTCATTATAAAAAATTAGTGCACATGGCACCCCAAACCTATTTACAATATTTTTTTGTATAAATATAGCAACAATGGATGATGTACAATCATCAATCGTTTCTAGTTTTACCCACTTTGTGCAATAGTCAACTTCTATGATGATATATGCCTTTCTGTTGAACATGGGTGTGATGGGACCCATGAAATCAATGCCTCATATGTCAAAGGGCTACTTCAGTGGTTAAATCCACTATTGAGGACCTTCCATTCAAGTGGTCATCCTACCATCTTGTTGATAACTTTTACAAGATAGGACAAACTGGTGGACATCCCTAAATATTGTAGGCCAATAGTATCCTGCCATCAAGATTTTTATGGCCATGCATCTTCATGCATAGTGGCCTCCACAAGGCCCTTCATGAACATCCTAGAGAACACACAGTTGATTTTTATCAGGGACACACCAATGAATTAGGCCATCTGCACATAGATTATAGAGATGACTATTGATTTTCATGAAGTATTTGGACTAATGATGAAATTGTTGCTTTTTTTAAAGTCAAGATCTTGTGGCATCCCTTGAGTGAGAAGGTAAGTGAGGATGTCATTGTACCATTTTGTTTCTATGGCCACTTAGTTATTTATTGAACCTGTAAAGAGAATTTTATTTGGAAACTAATCAAAAGAGTGAGCTCTCCTACTCTTTGTTATCCCATCTTAATTGAGAAAGGTGGTCAATGACCACATTCTTGATTCCTTTTCAATCTACCATTATGAGATCAAATTCCTATAAGATCATGAGCCATTGTATGATATGAGGGCTCACCGTTGACTTATTCATTAGGAAGTAGATGGCACTGTAGTCTATGTGCACAAATACTTTATAGCCAAGCACATAGTTCTTGAACTTGTTAAGAGGATACACCACTACCATTAGTTCTTTTCTAGTTGTGGTATAATTCAATTGTGCACCCACAATTCTTTGGCTCATGTAGTGGATGTAATATGGATGTTTTTTATTATCCAACTATGTAAGCACAACTCCCAAAGCATAATTAGATGCATCTGTTATTATATGAAATGGTCTAGACCAATATGGTGCTTGTAGAATTGGAGTTTCTATAAGTTTCTCCTTTTAGTAGTTGGAATGCACGTTCACAGTCCTTGTTCTAGATGAACAAAGCATCTTTCTTTGTAATATCAACCAATAGCTTTGCAATCTCAAAGAACTTCTCTATGAATTGTCGATAGTAACCAGTATATCTAAGGAATGATTTGACATCTTCGACTATCTTATGTTAATGTGTAATTCCCTGGATGATCCTTATCTTTTCTGGGTCTACCTCAATCTCTTCTTATGAAATTTTGTGCTTCAACACAATGCCTTTTTGGACCATGAGATGACTCTTCTGCTAGTTGAACTACAGATTTGTTTTCACACATTGTTTCAATACTTTCTCAAGGTAGTCCAAGGCTTGTCCAAACATAGCTCCATAGGTGGAGAATTCATCTATGAATACTTTCATACCACGACTGATTCATTGTTGGAAAATACTTAGGACCAGGTGTTGAAATTTTATAGGAGCATTTCATAGATGAAAGGGCATCTTACAATATGCAAAAGTTCCCTAGGGACTTGTGAATGTTATCTTGGCCTAATCTTCTGGCATAATTTGGATTTGGTTATAGCCACTATAACCATCAAAGAAGCTATAGTAGCAATGTCTAGATATGGTGTCGAACACTTGATCCACAAATGGCAATGAAAAGTGATCTTTAAATATTGTCATGTTCAACAACCTGAAGTTGATGTAGACCTTTGCAACTACCTTCTTGGCTTCATGGCTAGGTTAGTGTAAATGCAATGTTGGCATATCCTTGGATTGATTCCTATTAGCTCAAGATATGACCAAGCAAAGGCTATTAGCTATTTTTTAACCACCTTTAATAGCTTTTCTTTTTGTTTAGGAGCAAATTTGACATTAATTATGACTAGTTTACCATTATTTAAAAATGCATATCCCATTCTAGCCGATAGAGTTTTTAGCTCTAGGGGCTCCTGCTTGAAGTTATCAGAGATTTCCAACTCTCCCCAACAAGTATCATCATCTTCATCATCAAAGAGTTGATGATGAACTTGCTCAAGTTCATCTATGCTTTCAACATAGGCACATGTTAGGCTCTTAGTTGTTTACATGCATAATGTACTGCTATTTGAGTCAACTATCAGCCATTTGGTGCCCTCCTATTTTATGGCTACTACCTACAGACATCTTTGAATATCTATTTCTTATGCACACTGATTGCATGCCTTGATGTATGTACTTTTGATGGACCAAATCTTTTGCACGCAATTGCACCCATTATCATTGTATGTGATGCATGGAATATGATTCTTCTCTAATTTTCCAAATCCATTTTCCTTAGAGATTTCCAAGGAGAGGTCCCTTATGCCCATACCTACATTAACCATGCTTAACCAAGCCCTTACCATAATGATGGAGAAGTCATCTTTGTACTTGTCAACCGTGATCACTAGAAAATCAATAGGATAGGACCAACCAGTTACTGTGGTCACAATGTCCTCCACTAATCCCAAAGGAATAGTGATTGATTGATCTACCAAATCTAGATATATGTTACTCTTCTTGAGAGATGGTAGGTTCTAGGCCTTGTACATGTCATGGGAGATGAGATTGACATTGGAACCAGAATCAAGAAGAGCCTTACATGGCTCATGCCTAGAAATTTCTAGGTAAATGAGAGGAATTCTTTGGTTAAATATTTTTGTGAAAAGATTCCTAGTCTTGATCTAATCAGAAACAAGATGAGTTAGCATCACAATGTAGATTCGAGGCAGTGTTTGGTTTGAAGGTTACTTGAAGGTATGTGATGCAGAGGATGAGGGTATTGGAGATGTAGGGTGATCAATTGTACTAAGTTGTGAGGGTTGGAGAGGACTATTGGGTCAAAAGAATGGCCTTTCTCTAGATCAATTATCTAAACCACTTAGCTAGAAAGTTGGTTGTGAATGTATAGCCCTTGTAGCATTTCGTTGCTATAGCTAAGGAATCTCATCCTACATGGATGGAGTAGGAGGTAACTAGGTTAAGGATGGAGGTGTGTGTGCAAACGGATGCAGAGGATGATATGGATATGGATTTTTCCCTTGAGTAGATGGTGAATGTGTTCAATGGTACTCTGTAGGGTAATAATGATGTTGAAATGAGGCATGACTTGTAGAACTTCTTGGAGAGATGGGTTGTTGAACATAGTACCCATATGGATCTAGTTACCTATAAGGATACTACTACCTTGGTGGCAGCATTCCCAATGATTTTTGGTTGGTGCCACTGTTCGTATTATTTATATGGTTATGGTGGAGCTCCACTTGGATAGTAAGATTATTGTTGTTGGTGGAACTACCTTAGATTGCCTTGAGGATATGGCAATTTCCTGGGTGCTTACTTATGTGCTAGTTAAGGATTCAATGCATACACCCTAGACTCTTGTAAGTGTGACACCTTAGGGTAACATCCCTTTGGATGTTACAACTAGTTTCAACATCAAAGTTGGTTTCCACAACTTCCATCAAAGTCAGTTTCCACAACTTCCTCTACGATAGCAACTTTGCCCGTACCTCTTTGGTAGACATGTTTAGCTTCTTTTCACCTCTTGCAATTATGATCACTATTTTGCTCTTTGGATTCTTCAACAATATTCATAGTAGTTTGGAATTTTTTATCCAAAGAGTCCCATAATTTATCAACCTTTGCTGAAATATCAAAAATAGATTTTTGGATGGGCAAGGTTTTCCTATTCATCACTTCATCAAGTGGTGACACCTCCTTATCACAAAATTGAACCTCATGTTTCCTAATGGAAGGGTCCCTATTATACCCTTCTATACTTTCCCTTTTTTGCAACTTACCTTCTTCTTTTGCTACTTGCTCTATCAACCTTTGGATATGATGAGCTCTTAGTTCAGATAGTCTCCCTTGGGCATAAACCCCAAGAGCTCTTCTAGTTTCAGTTCTAAGCTGATCTATGATGTGGCGAAGTTCTTCCCTCTAAGAATAACCATGGCTAGGGCATTGGTGTAAGAGTGAATAGTATATACCCATGGTGGCATCCAAGAGTTATGTTCTCTATTTTCAGCCTTAGATTTGCCTTCTCAAATTAGACACTCTAGAGTACATCTAGTATTTTTCATTAAACAACTCTAACATGGTGCTAAATTAGTGAATGGATTTCAATTCCAAAGACTAGTACTAGCTCTCAACTTCATTAACGAGTGTCCTAAGAAATAGCTTGAGTTTTTGTCAATCATTTTTAATGTTCTATAAGGCACAGGCATCGTGGAAATCTTAGGTTTAGTGTTTAGGGTTCAGGATTCAAGGTTCAAGGTTTAGGGTTTAGGGTTTGTTAAAAAATTAGGATTAGCTAAAGAAATTTTTATAGGGTTAGCTAAAAACATTTTAGGGTTAGCTAAAAAAAGTTTTAGGGTTAGCTAAAAAAATTTTGATAGGATCTTGTGTGACTAATGAAAAGATAGAATTGTAAAGTAGAGGAGAGCAAAAATAAAATGTTAAAAAATAGATTGAAAAAGCTCAAATAGACATAAAAAAAAAAGCAAAGCTACAACATAAAACATTTTTAGAGAATCAAACCCCTTATCAGTATGTCTTAAGCTAAGCTGTGGGATGCCATGAGTACAAGTTCCTGAATTTATAGTGTCCCAACTTTGTCAAATTTAATTTTGAGTAGGAAAATAAATTTTAATTAAGCCCCACTCATTCTTGCCAAAGTAGGGATGGGACAAAGCACTTGAATCTATTTCTAACTAAATGAGAATGTAGCTTTCTAGGATTTCACCAACAAGAAACCACATCTAGAATGATGTTCAAGAGTGTCAAATCTTTTTGGTGAAGCTAATCAAGTATAGGATTTAGGAGGGCACACACGTTCAAGGATTTAGTAGAAGGACTAAAATGTTTGAAGATGAGAGGGGTATGTCTCCTACCACAAACATCATGAATCTAATGAATTCTAGCTAGAAGTGTTCACTGGGAAGAAGCAAGAACAAGATTGAAACATTTGACCAACAAGCAAGAAGGATACCCTTGAGCACGAATTCATCGAAAAAGCTAAAGTAAAATCTACTAAAGATCACCAAGGAAAGATTCCCTAATGAGGTAATATTTAAGTTTTGCAACAATGAATGTCTTCTTCTAATGTAATGGATGCTAAGAGGAGAAAGGGATGTATTGGTAGGCATTCAAGGGTTTTTAAAAACACTTAGTAGATAAAATATCATTGTTAACAAAATGAGGACTCTTGAAAAAAGTAACATTGAGAATATGTGCTATAGAATCAGAAATGGTAGGGGTAATGTTGATGGATGGATACACATTACCATACCTAGTGAAGAGAAGGGAGAGGGAATCTTCAGGACCACTCCAAATGCCAAAAGTATTATCAATGAATCTTTTGAAATACAAAATATTTTAATAGTTTGGAGCATGAAAAACTTGTTTCTCAAATGACATAGAAAAAGGCATGCGTAAACAATAGCAAAGCTACTCCCCATTGCAGTGCCTCTAATTTGCTTATAATGAACTCCATTAAGTTCCAAGAAGTGTTCTTGGAGAACCAAAAAAGCAAGCTCCATAATAGTGTTGCTATAAAAATTCTGTAGAGGAAAGGGGTTAGCAAAGAAGTATGATTCAATGATATCCTTAAGAGAAGCATTGCCATGGTCTGTGGAAATGCTAAGGTAAAAAGATTCTACATCAAACGTAAAAAGATGTTAAGAGGTAGAACTCTTGTGTGTAAATCATGGATTATGGTAGAGGAATCTTGAAGATGATATGGTTGAGAACATAAAATGGGGAAAAACAAGTAATGGAGTAGGTAGGAGGCAACTTCAAGAACACAACTCATGTAAGAGAAAATTGGACAACCAACCATTACAAGTTTGTGGATTTTAGGGATTAAATAAAAATTGCAAGGTTCAAAAGCCTTACATTTAAGAAGTGAATCCTTAAAATTGTTGAAAACCTAAGGATAATAGTTGACAATAGAGAATAGTTAATGATGAAGATCATCCCATGAAATAGAATCCACACAAAGGTAAATTTCTAAATTAGATAGTTGTCTGATGGCTTATTGAAGATACCAAGAGGTATCTAGGATACAAATTCCAAGATTTTTATCTACAGGACAAATGAAAATATTTGTATCTTTTTGGAGTTTACAAAGTTCTCTAAGAATGCGTCAAGGAAGAGGAGGTCAATTGCTAAAATCTATGAAAGAGAGTGCTGGAAAGAGAGGCAACTACGAATGCAAGTTTCGAGCTTAGGATTGAAGCTGCTTATTAGTGGATTCCAATTGCTATAATGGCAAAGTTTCATTTTAGCAATCTAAGTTTTTGCAATAAATGGTGAAGATGAGAATGTGTCTTTAGAATTATGTTTAAAGAAATTCCATAGGCAAAGAAGTCAAGCAAAAGCAGTGAATTCTTTAAGAATAGAAGTGTGGTCCATGGGGAGGGGGCAAGGGATAAATTTTAAGTCATAGCCTAGAAACTTAATTTCATTTGTGGAGAGAGTGCACAATGAAAAATTATAGATTGCAAAATTAGAAATGTAATTTTTGATTTCGCAAACAAATTTTCGTGCAAAGAGAAAACATGCATAAGATTTCTAGTCAATGGTAGGGAACTAGAAAATTAAACGTAAGCATGGTGGGGATTTCTAGGTGTGTGGTGTAAAAACCTATGGATGGATGGTTTGGGCGATGGTGCAGATAGCATAGAGTTGAAAAGAAGTAAAGGGTGGCTAGGGGCAAAGATCAAAGAAAATTACCCAGAGGCAATAGGAGTGGAGGTTTTAGTCGCAACAAATTGGAAGGGCATGGACACAACCGTTGGGGGCAATTGGGGTGGGGTTGAGTGTGGGTTCCAGCCCATGGTGAATGGGTGTAGGCTGGGTGCTTTGAGTGTAAATTGCACCATCCATTGTTGATTTTTTTGTCATCATTATCGCAAATGTTAAAAGGTTGTTTCTTTTCATTGTGATTGTTGCAATTTCTCTGAAACCCTCCATGATTTCTAACATGGCCATTGTTATTTTGACCATTGTCACAATTTACCTTATGTGAGCCATTGTTATTCTAACCTCTACTATTGCTGCAATTTTCATTCTATGCATCACAATTCATAATTTAATCACCATGAAACCTACAATGCATCTATCGTGAAGACTATTTGCCACGATCTTCATGTCGCCAAGTGTCTAATGCCTACCAATGTATGTCACAATCTTTCATATGCCTAGTTAGAATTCTAACTACCTCTATAATGTTAAGCATACTTCAAGTCAGTAATAGAGGTTCATCATCATGATTGTGTTGATGATGGTTCCTACTACCTCTGCATTCTTGATAGCCTTGATGGTCATTATTATCTTGTTGATCACCTTCATCACGATTATTTCGATAGTGGCTTCTATGTGAATCAATAGATGAAGAGGAATGTTTGAAATTAGATGAAGAGGATGGAGAGGAAGGTGGATCTTCACTGCCATCACAATGTCCACCCCCACATTTTTGCAAATTACAACCTCGATCCTAAGATCCTTTGCCATTGTGATGTTTACCCAAGTCCCTACCTTGACTATCACTTTTTCTTAAACCTGGTTTATGAATAGTGGATTGTAGGTTCATGGCCACACCTGCATTACTAATAATAGGGGTTGGAGAATCTTTATGTTGAGAACCTTCAAAGGGAGGATCCTCATTGTCATCTTGATCTAGTAGGAACAAGGGATTAGTGAAATGTTTCTCTTTCGTAGCCTCATGATGCTTCTCCTAATGTCAATCTTGCTTACAATGTATTTTAGTGGAACAATAGTCTAGAGTGTCATAACCATTCACAACTTATTCCTCATGAAGATTTGGAATGCCCAGGTTCTTAAGATGATGTTTCCCTCCATATCACACCATCACAACTGTTCATCTTGATGTAGGATGAAGGTGAAGTCTTGTACATACTCATTTGGATGAGTATATACCACTTTGCACTCCTTTGGGACCAATGGTTTAACATCTTCACATCTATGAGAAGAAGAAGACATTTTGGAAAACAAATAAGATTATTAGTGTGCTTAGTAGTTATATGTCATGTAAAAGTGATGTTGACCTTGAGTTCATCCAATGATATAAATAATATTCACTAATCCTAGATAGTGCATGTTTCAAAAAAAAAGTCCCTGATAGCAATGCCAATGATGAGGGGTGAGGTACCCCTACTCTTAACCATACAAATCACAAAGCATTCATGCATGATTTGGTGGAATTCCGTGAACTTTACAATTTCTGGTACACTACTCTTCTAAGAAGTGAATCTTGCCCTAAGGTCATTCATTGTCTTCTTGATTACACTTATGAAGAATAATGGTATAGTTAAGCTATTCAAAGCATATCATTTTTATCATTTTATGTTTTATGTTTTTGGGTGCTCAAAGAGAAAGAGGGATAAAGTAATTTAATGACTAATCTAGATTAACTAACTAACTAGTCCCTAACTAATCTTAACATAAGCATCTATTTCCACTTTCTATACATCCTAAACCCACATATCCACTACTAGGTTACCAAGCACTACGCTACTGGGTGCACCAAGCACTAACACTACTAGGATTACCAAGTGAATACATGTTACATTTGAAGTTGTCGTACTTATGTATTTAATTTATCTAGTTTATCTCGCTTAATTATCTTAATTAGCTCAATTACTAAAAAATATTGAATAACTGATTAAAAACATTAAATGCATAAATCAAATATTTAATCTATCCAAAATGATACAAGGTTTATCAAAAAGCTCATCTTTATTGCCACACACACTATCATCTTTAGGTACAATAATGCTCGAATAAAGATTTGTAAACTCAATGACTCATGTTGCCGACACTCAAGAAAATATTCTAACTCTCAAATGGAAAAACTACAATAGCTCTGCTACTACTACAACAAGACAGGCCATAAATGCAATTAATAAGCTTGTATTTATAGGCAAAAGGAAACCCTACATTGATGGGGCCCAGTTGATGAGGTTGTGGCCCAGTCAATGACGCTGTGTCAACGAGGCCTTGTCGTTGTAACCAAAAACATGACTCATCAGGTTGTAAGATCTCAATTATGGTTGTAAATAGATTGGGCATTGAAACATCTCCCAAAAACAAAATAAGATTTTAAGATGCATAAAGAAGATAAATCCTAAATCTATTGCTACCAAAAAATTAGTGTTTTAGGTGCCTATATCCCTAATCTTTGTTACATTTTATGGAATTACACATGCATCTCATCATTTTATTCAAAAAATTACACATAAAAATATATGAGCCACATCAGTACTCTCTTAAATATTTTTAAAATAAAAAAAAAAAGCAACAAATCCATATTGGTTGAGCAATAGCTTAATAAAATTATGAAATACTAACTATTATCAATACATACTTTGACATGTACTATTAGAAAAGTCTTCAAATGCTATTGACTTGTAACAAAAAAAAGTTAAACACTCACGCATCATCTAATTTTTAGCCACAAAAAGTTTAAACACTAGTTTTCAAAACTACAATGTCCCCAATATCATTAGGAACCACAAAGTCCTTACAGATAGTAATTAAGTACAACTAACCAAAACTCTTCTAAAAGATAAGATATTTATCATTTTAAGAATTACATGAGTGAAAAAATAAAAATCTAATAGGAACAAAAAGAATTAAGAAAGAAAAGCATCAATGAACGTTTACGTTTTACCAACCTAGCATAGTATCATTGAAGATAAATACATATTTTTTAGTAAAAAAATTAATATTTGATAAATTTTTCCCAGAAAGTCATAACCATGGACTTTAGGTGAAGAAGATTTTAATTTATTTTCCCAATGCATTCTTAATAGCTTTATCAAACTATGATACAATTTCACTTTAAGTGAAAACCTAAATTTTTGTGATATGTATTAACACAATGAAGCATGATAGGAAAAAAATTATAAAGATGTGTCCTACGTATAAGTTATAACTTGTTAAAGTCATTCCAAGGCATAGTTGGATGTTAGACAAAACTTGATCGATGAAATAAGTATAAAATGATGACTTATTAGGTATTCATTTTAATGAGCATATTTTGACATTGATAATATAATATCTAGAGTTGATTGTTGCAAATTTAAAGCTAGCACCTGCTAAGAAGAGTATCATTTCATTTATGATACTATTACATATTACATCTTTACGACTTGTCTCATAGTAGAATAACTTACTCATGTATTAAAATGCTTACATTAATAGTAATAAGAAAATAACATAATCAAATAACTATATCTAAAAAGTAATTTTTTATTCATTGAGATAAGTGCTATATAAAATGTATCAATTTATCTCATCTTATAAATCTTATTACCATTATAAGAACATGAATAATCATGTCAATCTTAGAAATGCTTTGTTAAAATTTTTCTAAATATACCCATGCTTTACATAAGCTACAGTTACAACAAACATGTTGAAACACTTCCTGTTTTGTTAACACCCTTAACATCAAGAAGTTACAATCGCATGAGATGCTAGAAGAATGTACTTTAGAAACAACATATCAAATTTCTAGGGGTTTCTTATTTTGGCTTTCTACAAAATATTCATCCTCTCTTTGTAAGTTCTGAACATAATCATCATCAACTATACATAATGCTCTTTTCTAACTTGTTTGGTTTAACTATTTAACTTTCATATTCACTCTAAAGCTAGCATGTTTAAAGTCTACATTCATTCTAGTAATATAGTTATACCTTAGATAGAGATCAAATGAGCCAATCAATATTCTTTAAACTTTAATTTTTCACATCTCTTAAAACCTTTTCTTTTAAAAATATATGATGACTCCATTGCATTGTTGGCATGTTGACGTGCTGAGGAACGATTCAAAATACTTTTACCCATATACTTGTAAAGCAACTTATATTAGTTAAATAATTTTGATATGTCAAAAACAAAAGTAAATTTCAAATATAATAAAAAATTCAAATAATTATAAATACAACTTTAAAAAGCTTTTACTTTTAAACCATTGATTTTTCATATATGTAATAAATTCTTTTTTATCATGGAATTTATTGAAAACATTTTCCAATTCCAATAACACATGCTCATTATTTTTATTGTCATTCATTAAACTTAACGAATCTTTGAACTTTGAAGTAAGGTTAATTCTTTATGCACAAGATGCATGCCAAGAACATATAAAAACATGACAACTAAATATAAAATCATTGACATAAATCAGTCATAATTTAAAATTGATTAATATTTTCAATAATTAAAGATATTAAATATGAACTCATGCATGACTACATTGATTTCAACTTTGAATCATCAAGCATGACAACATTTAATATCCAACTAGCATTTGTAGTCTTACATTTGACATTTAACTTATTCAACCACTATTTTATATCTACTTTAATGCATCTTGATGAAATAACTCATGGAACATGAACACCATTATAATGGGAATCAAAATCCATAACTGTATACAAGTGAAATTGATAAAAAGGAACCATTAGTAAAAGAACTTAATTTTATATAAAAAATAAATCATCATATTCAATTAAAAAAATGTTAAAGAGTTGAAGTCAACTTACCCCATATTTATTTGTGTTAAATGTAAAATCCATTGCCAAAATACTATTATGTGACAAGTTAATCATCTTTTTTAACATCCATGGTTATTGAAGACCAATAATTAAATGGATATTTTTATCTTTCTATTCTTCTTGGTAAATAAAAAAAATGTAGATAGATTTCATACCATAAATGAGTATTAATTTTATCATTTTCATGCTTTTTATAATTAGGCAAATTTTTCTTGTAAATAATTTATATATCATTTTGTAGAAGAAGCATATCTCTTTCTCTTGAATACTGAAACAATGATATTTTTCAAAGAGATCACAAGTAAATAATTTACATTGATAATTTATTTTTCATCCAACTCTTTTATAAACTCTACCTTCCTTCAACAAGATATTTATTGTCTTTTCAAGTCCAAATTGATAGTGATACCTATACCTATATCTTTTAAAAGTTCTGAGTTGTATACAAAAAATCAACATATGCCTCAAAAAGTAAGTACTATAATAGTAATTGCTTACTCAATCCAACTAACATAATGATTAACTTTGAAAATCTATTTATCATTCCAAGACTATTGATTTTGTTTCTTAGACTAGAACTTTGTTGAGAAAAATGCATTTTTTTGTTCTCCATTTATAAAAATATTTATTCAATTCCTATATATCCAATCAAATGCATCATCATACTAATATGACTATTGAAGATCATTCTTTTCAAATAAGCCTAATGGAGAATTTTGAATTAATAAATACAAGTCAAATTAATAAATTTTATATATTAATTTAAATCCATAATAAAATAAATCAATTTTCATAATAACTAAATACATATTAATTAAAACTTAATAGTTACATAATTAGTTAAAAATAAAAAGTTTAAAAATTTAATTACATTATTTAATAGGTCTTATGTGTCTTATGCTCTTTCAAATGATTTTTGTTATTGATATTGAATTGAATATTCCATGTTCTTCATGTGCTTTAGTCTTCTATATATAGTAGCAAGATCAAGTTGTTTTACAGTGTATGCTAAATTTCAAAATCATAGATTTTGAAGTAATAATAAGGTCATTGTTTCTCAAGTCATAAGAATTGAGTTTGAGCTTGGACAAAGCCACTTGAAAGAAGTTATACATTTACTCATCCACTACCCTCCTAGGATCCTTCCTTGGCAAAATGAGCATTAAGCCTTTCGATGATGATCCCTTTTATAGATTATGAATTTAAATTACTTTGGATTAGTAATGATTATTATTGTTTTCATTAACAGTTAGTGGATAATTATGGAAGTAAAAATGATGACTAGAACATTTTAAATAACATTTTATGATTATGAATTTAAGTTACATTGGATTAGTAATGATTATTTTCAATGTCATCAATAGTTAATGTATAATGATGGAAGTAAAAACAATGTTAGAACATTTTAAATAAAAATAATTAATCAAACTAAGGAAAGTTCAATTTTTATGTAAGGGGATGGAAATAACAGTAAATAGCATAAATATTGTTATTATTATAATAACATTAAGATTGAGAATAATAGTAAATTATAACAATAAATTATTGGAATGTAAAAAAAAGGAATAAATTTTAGCATACTACTCTCTAGTGTATGCTAAATTTCAAAATGATTGATTATGAAGTGCATTTAAGTCACTTTGGATAAGTAATCATTTTTATTGATATCCTTAACAATTCATGTATAATGATGAAAGTAAAAATGAGAATTAGAGCATTTTGGATAACAATAATTAATCAAATTAAGAAACTTGTAATTGTTATGCAAGGGAATGTAAAGAGCATAAATATTGTTACTACTATAATAACATTAAATTTGGGAATAACAATAAATTATCATAATAAATTTTTGGAATGTAAAAAAGGAAATGATAAAAATTCATTGTAATAACATCAAACTTGGGGAGAGCTCCTGGGGGGAGCTCAGACGACACATCAGACGCACGTCTGCAAGATTCCACCCTGATGCGGGGGACTCGTCGACCGATCGGAGAAGGAGAGAGGCCACTATGCAGGGCATCCAGCAGGCCGCAAACTTCATGGACACCGAGGAGCATCACGCCACTCTGGACCTGCTTCATGAGCTGGAACGACCTCGGTGTGCCTGTCACCTT
>MNCI01012642.1:385711-400167 GCA_015680685.1 Gnetum montanum
CCCCCAATTGTACTTGTTTACTCGTGTACCATAACTTTTAGTAATACAAACCTGAACATTCTCTCAAAAAAAAACATCAAACTTGGGTAAGATATTCTTGAATTAAAATTGAATGAAAAGCTAAATTTTGAGAGTGCTTACCCTTCCTTCCAAGATTTTTTATTTTGTTTCAAAATTATTTTGCAACTTTCCTTTTTATTTTGATGAAATATTGTAATAGTAGTAAATAAATTAGAGAAATGAGAGTAATAAATATAATTGAATTAGGATGAAAGTAATAAAATTGAGTTTTAATGATATCTCTAATGAAATAGGGATTCATGTGTAAAATTCCTAATATACACACATATTTCCTTTAAAGAAATAAAAATAAAATGATGATGATGTAACCTTATAAATAGAGACATTGCTAGAGTGGATCCTAGAAGATGTAGTTATGTCTCCTAAAATTAACCATGGAAAATAATTAATGAAGAGAAAATAAAGAGGAGCCAACATCCAATGATAATTACAACTTTAGATATTTGTAGTTATATATGGTTTTTGAAATGAAGTAGAAATTTGTCAAAATTAGGTTACTAGAAATTTGTTGGAATAAGGCTAGTTGAGATCTATCAAAAAGAAATGCAAAACCTTGATGATGTTAGTGTAATTATATGAAAAAGTAGTTAGAAAAATGGTTGAGCTATAGAGGTTGGCTAAGCTGTAGAAGTGGGCTAAGTTTGAGAGGTTTGTTTCTTCCAACACAAGCAAATACTCATTGAGTTACAAAGGTTTGCTTATTTGAATGCACTTAAGTCTCCAATGAAATTTTAAATTTTTATGTGAGGCACTTTTACAATTTCAATGACTTTTTCCAAATTTTATTAGTGGGATGAAAGATGATGACATGGTGGACATATAGAATATATTTCATGGTGGTTGAAGATAGAGAAGTAATAGGACAAAAAGTTGAATCATTCATATTATTTTACTTTCTAATGTAGTTAAGAAATTCTATATCCTCTTCTGATAGCCTATATGTCTTTAAGGGTACTTATAGTTATTAACTTGGTAACCCAAGATTATAGGTTCAATTCTAGTGGGCAACACCAAATCATATATTTTAAAAGAATTGATACTCCAACATACCATTATTATGTTTAGTGAAAGTATTTTGAAACTTCATGTTGATTGTTGGCTTTGTGTCCTAAAGGTATATATAGTCATCTAGTTTCAATTTCGACAACCCTTTCTTTGTTCCATCCTTTCCTTTTCCCCTTTTCCCCTTTTCCCCTTTTCCTTTCCATTCCCCACCCTACTCTACAACCATCTAGGTTAATATAGAGAGATTTTAAAAAATAAACTCACTAATAATAACTTAGTTGTAATTCCACTAAGATAAATGGCTCAATATATAGAGTTGAAGTATCATTTTGCACCCATCCATTAGCCAGGAAGAATTAAACATGCATCTTGAGTAGCAGTGGATATATAGGATGAAAAATTATTAGACATTAAAATGACAATAATGTATCATGGAAATATATCAAACCTTGGGAAACACTAATCCATAAAAGTATTAAAACAATTGTATTGACATTAAATTCAAAAATTGGTTAAAATTGGGAATTCCACACATACTTCATACATGCTTGATACAATCCCAAAGAATTCAATGTTTAAGAACCATATAAATCATTTTTCCATACAAACTTACTTTGTAAATTACCTTTAGTTCTTGAGTAGAAATTACCTAATCCAAAATATGTCAACTTTGAAAACCTATTCTGGAACAATTAAATAATGTTGTACTCATTTAACCCATGAAGCTTAAAATTTTAAGAGGATTTTTTGCATGGTAGAACATAAGATGATTGATAATAATATTTGATCTCTTATGCATCATGCTTTTTTGGAGGAATTATAATCCAAGTAATATTCAATTTGGGAAAATAATATAGATTCTCCATAACTTATAGATCATATCATAAATATCATTTTTAATCACATTCCAAGTAATTTATGTTTTTATAATAAATATATAATGAAATAGTTGACAAAATAATCTATATTCAAGAAAATATTGAAATTAATATATATGGACTATTAAAGTATATTAAAGAAAATGATTCATCTTTAAACTTTAAGGACTAAAATCAAACTACTGAAAAATGTATTAAATTGCAAAGCAGACCATTCTTTGCATAATTGCATATTCAAAAAACACAAATTTTTCTCTTAGAAATTGCACACACACAAAAACCTTAATGCTTAAGGGAATAGAACGCAAGCTAAAAATAACAAAAATAAATTTTGTAGAATATCATAGTTCATGTATTTTATTCAATATGACCAATAAAATAATAGGTGCTCATGGAATATATTGTAGAATAAATGACTATTATAATTTTGAAATGTATAAAAGTGTAAATATTAGGTTGCGATTTAGTTACTAATAATCCCACATAGATGATGGAAGTCATCTCAAAAGATAATAAAACCAAATGATAGGATCTAGAAGAATTAAAATGAGAAATGAGTATTTCTAAAAAGTATTATTTCAAATTTTATTTTTTAGTAATAAAGAATCATTTGAATATTATTTCATGCATGTTGTGAAAATTTCATTTTATTTTATGCATTTAGAATTTATTTTCTTTTACTTGAAAATAAGAAAATTACATGTGCATTTTATTTCATGTATTCAAATCTAGTTTTCTTTTTCTTGAAATTAAGGAAATCCAACATGAATTTCATTTCATGCAATTGGAATCTTTTTTTTTTAATGCAATTTTTTGTGACAATTACATTTCATTTCATGCATTTAGACTTAGTTTTCTTTCTTCAAAACTTGATTTACTTTTTTTAAAGAAAAAAGAAAAAGAAAATCCTCCATGCTTGAGCTATACTATTTTAGACTTATGTAGAGGTTGGAATTTCATGCATTTGAACTCAGTTTTCTCTTTTTTAAAAATAAGAAAATTTTATATGCTTTAGTTATAGTTAGAAAGCAATTGGGTAAATACAAATATTATTTTATACATTTTGTGATAATTTTTAATTACTCCTAGCTCTTCCAATGTTATTTTGGCCTTTTGTAAAGGTTGCACTTAGTTTTCTTTTTCTTGATAATAAAAATATCCTATGTGCTTAATATTTTTTTGGAAAAATATAAAGGTTGGACTTTATTTCCTTGTTCTTAGAAATAAGAAAATCCTGTGTGCTTTAGATATAGTTGGAAACCCCAAACTAAAGAAAAATATGGCTAGGTAATACCCAATTTTACAATTTTGTTTTACAACATGATGAAAATAATTTCCTTCTAATGCTTATTAAATAAAAAATATGTTGTTCATTTTGGAGGAATAATTCCAAATGGAGTAGGATATGACAATTAAGATAGTATAAATGAAAAACTTTATTTCACTAACAAAATGAAATGAAAATTAGATTTAACTAAGCTCTATTTAAATCATAGTCTCTCGAAAATGGGATTGCTCTATATTTATTGATAACAATTTTAAATCATGATTTATAGTAAGGTGGCTTCAACCCACTCTATCTTGATGGCCTACTTAGACCTCATTTTGTTCATTTTTTTTTTGACATGAAAATCAAGGTAGCCTTTCCAAAACTCATAAACATCATTCTAGAAGGCTTTAAATCCTAGTCTTGTCTCTACTAAGTGGTAAAGTCACTCTTTAGCTCATGTTTATCCTTGACCCATATTCATTGGTAACAAATTCAGATCCTTGGGCTCATGGTAACCCTTGGTCTACTTTCATTCTTACTAGCTTCAAATCCTAGTCTCTAGTAAGATGGTAGAGTCACCCTTTGTTCATGTGTCTTGGTGGCCTACCCATGTCTCATTTTGTAATATCCCACTAACCATGCTTAGGCTAGAATTGTATTTACTTAGATAAAAAGTGAAATGTATGGGAAAAAATTATTGTTTAATAAAAATAGAATGGATGCCAAGAAAATTAAACAAACAAAGTAGTAAGTATCCATATTAATAAGCGATAGGAGTAAGAAAAATATAAAAAGATAAAATGTTATAAAGAATACAATGACAATAGCTCCATGCATATAAAACCTAATTTGTACATTCAGAAAATTAGGACAAAGCCCTATTTTCTAAGCCAAAAATTACATTAATGGATTCTAGAAGATTACAATGAAAATAAATATAAAAATTACCATGAAATTCATAATATTAAATAACATTAAAGAGGCATTGGGCTATATCATTAGTAAAAGTTAGTAACTCAAACTAAAAATAAACAATGCTACATAAATAAATTTTTGTAACCAACTTAGGCCTATATCCAAGATAGGAAAAATAAAAATATAATCCTAATAGAAAATACATAGTGCAAAAACTCTAACTGAACATTATATCATAGAATTAATCAACTGAAAAACTAGAAACATAATAGCAAAATAAGAATGCTCTAAGACTACATTCTAGTGATTAACTTCTTCATTAAATTCCTCCTCATCACAACTAATTAAATTACCTAAGAGGCATAAAAACACAAAGGGAATTAGTTTTAAGACTAAGTAGGATGAATAACCTATAAAATAATCCCTTATGAATTTGGTTAGAGGCATTATATAGTTGGATAGTCATGCACAAAAGGTAGCTATAAACAAAGAGTTAGCAAAACGAAATACAAATATAGATCAAATAATAAATAATAATCCAAAAAATAATTAAAACTATAACTAAAAGTCCTCCACCATACATTAAAACCAAAAAAAAAATAGTACTTACATACTAAGACTAACTGCACAAGTACCCACCTCACTATTGACCAATGCTAACCAAAAAGTCATTGGAAAGATAAGTGATACTTACCAACAAGTTTAATTGCATAAGTGTCTAGCTCACTACCAAGAAAGGCTTTCCACTTAGTCATCACAAAATATATTATCATTACTAGGCAAAACTAAATTTGGATCCAAATGGTCAAATATTTTATATATATATAATTACCTATGTGTTAGGGAGATGTAAATATTCACTCATGAAGCAAAAAAGGTTAAATGTTAAGAATTGTATTATCAAATAAGGTTTTAAGATGTCAAACAAAAGGATTACACTAAAATGTATGTTCTAATGATTGTTTGAAAAATGTAGAAAATGTCAAACAAGAATTCTATGCTCCTAGAGGGCATTCTAAGATACTAAAAATGCTAAAACACCATGGGTTGTTGTTTTTAGGTTTTCAAGTATTCTATGAAGCCCTAGATGTTGTATTTTTTGTTCTTTTCTTAATTTTCAATTACCTAGAGGCCAAGGATCACTTTATAAAAATTTATTATATTTTTACATAAATTCCAAAAATGACACCAGCATTCATCATGGCCTACATTATGACTTCGTAATAGGATTATGATGGACTAGGAAGGAAACCTTGTGATCTACGTTAGAAAGATGAACAACTTTATGTTTTGCATCTTCAACTTTTGACATTATTTCTGGGATCAAAAATGTGAAAAATAGCTTGAAACCCTAATTTTATGACTAGAAAATTTAGTGAAACTAGAGTGAAAGTAAAAATTGATAAAACTAGGTTAAAGTATTAACTAACTTTCCATTCATGATAATCAATCTTAGAAATTAATCAAAATGAAAAAAATAATAATATATTTAGGTATGAAAATCAATCTTTTTGTCAAAAATTTTGAATAAATATGAATTGGCCAATACGTATGTGTGTAATGAAAAAAATACCAAAACCCATACAAAGTAGAGCAAAACATCAAATTACCCTACCTAAATGATAGGACTACATAAAGAAACCTTTTCATGGGTTTGATGTTCCAAATAGGCTCAAATCCTAGGCAAAGTTGTGAGTTAACAATGGTATTTAAGTAAAATATGAATCAAGATTTGAAACTATGTCTTACTAGAGTTCTTGATTAATAGGGTAGATCTAGATCTAGCTCCTCTTAAGTCCAATAGGATCTTTCTCTCTAGCTTTATCTTTTAGATTTTAGCTATGCAAATGGATGATCCCTCATGGAATGGTTGCAAGGCATTTATGCTTGCAAGGGTAAAACAAAGGATGGATCAAAAGATAATCTAATGGGAAAAGTGAAGATAAAAAATTATAATTCTAAAATTATTGTTACAATTCCACCATTACATGGAATATTTATTAATTTAAATTAAAGTTCTTATAGAAAATTATTTGAGCACAAAATGGATTTACTATAGCTTTCTAAGAAAGTATGCTTATTAGGGTTTAAGCTAAAGTGAATAATTTGGTACTAATTATGGGCTGACTCTTTTTCAAGAACTGATTAATGAGATTATTTTAAAAGCTAAATATAAAGTTTTTAGAAATCTAGATTAGAATATAGCTTCAAATATATATATATATATATATATATATAAGCTAATTAAATTATGACTCGATGGATACAAATGCACAATAGTAAAAGTCATGAGTAAAACTAAAGCTCATAATGGTAATCGTTTAGAGAATTTCTTGATAATTCATAGTAATTTTAAGAAAGGAAGCTTATTTAAGTTAAACATAGGTCTCAAGATTGAGTCATGATCATAAATCTTCTCATGGAATATTAGATCTAATAAATTTGAATAGATAACGAAGCTTATAGATCTTTAATCTAGCTAAGAATAGAGCTGACTTAAGAGCCCTACACATTCAAGTTAATTAGAATCAGTTCATAGAACCAAAATCTAGTTTTAACAAGCTTAGTTTTACAAAGATTCTAGTTGCCACATTAATATCAAGCTACTTGGAAAAATATTTTAGAACCAATGTTAGGTTTAGAATAACTGAGAAGAAATTAGTTCTACAAGATTTTGGATTGTGTTACATATCAGTAGGAAAGAGCTTATAGAACAAAAATTTGATTTTATGAACAAGCTTATTTTTCGTTCTACATGAAAAGCTCAATGTCAACTTATATAGAAAGTGCTTTTAGGATAGAAAGTTGGTTCCAAGAAGAAAAAAATCATGTGATTTTCTTAAAGGTGTTATATACATTAGCAAGAAGCTCATAGAACCATAAATTAGTTCTACAAATGGGCTCAATTGTGATTCTACCATGTTAGTTGATCATGTGTTAGCATTTGTATTAGTTGCTTAGTTCTAAAAGAAAGAATAAATATTTAGTCATATAAATATCCAAAGCACTCATCCACATCATTACAATGCTACATTACTAAAAACTCCTAGAACCAAAATTTAGTTCCACAAGTAAAGCTCACCATTTATCATGTGGACCTAAGAAAAGAAAATGGTTTGTGGGACTAGATTGGTTCTACAAGTGTAGATCTAGTTCTATGAACCATGTCAACTCATAGAATAAATAAAGCTCATAGACAAAACTTTGGTCTAGTAACAAGCTTGAAATTCATTCTATAAGCTTGGGATATACGACAAATCTACTTAAAGTTAATAAATATGTCAAGTTTATACAAATGATTAATTATATGTTTAATCCAACTAAACAAAGTGAAACCAAGTAAAGTTTAAGACAAAGAAGATTTAATATTTAAGCTAAATTGAATTTATAGTAATGGTTAAAGTGCTAGGTAAGCATAAGCATGAGGCTTGTAGAATCAAAATTTGGTTCTATAAAAGAGTTTTAAATCAATTCCACAAAGAATGATCATAGAAGAGAGATCTAATTCTATGAAAGAGCTTGAAATTAATTCTTTGAACAATCTCAAGGAAATCTTCACATTGATACAAAGCTAGTAGAACCAAAAAATGGTTTTAGAGAAAGCCTCTAATTTGGTTCTATGAGCCAGATTAACATAGTAGATTGTACACAAACAAAGCAAAAAGAGTCAAAAAGTAAATGAAAGCTACCTTATTATTAAGAATCATAGAACCAAAACTTGATTCTACAATAAATCAATAAAATGATTCTACTCATAAGTCATGATGACATTTCAACATATCAACAACTTGACAAAGAATAATACACAAAGATATGGGCATCTAAACCAAATTAAAGCCTTATTAGAAAACAAGTCTTTGAGTTGAAGGAAAAAATGAACAAAAAATCACTATACACTCATGATTTGACACTACTTTCCATGTTACCTTAGTGATATTTATAGCTTTAAAATTATTCTAAAGACTAGCTGAGAATTGGCTTTATGAAGATGTTGTATAAAGTATTTGGGTCACAAAATTTAATAACAAAGCTACTTATGCTATGACTTGAATTTGAAATCTCTCAAGCTTTAATGATTTTATGATTCACTAAAGAAAGTAGCTCATTGAATTAAAAGAGATGAAGATATTTAAGAAATATGTTGATTATTGATTCTAATAGCCTATCTTAAAGAAAGAAAATTAAAATTTAAAATTTTTGCTATTAACTAATATATATGCACTAAGTTTTAAATTATAAAGCAAGGTTGGAATACAAATTTATAGGGTAGAAGCTAAGTTGCAAAGCTAAGACTAATCCCTTAAAGCCAAAAGTACAATGAACTTATAACTTAAGCTTCTTCATGAATCTTAAGCTTTCATAATGTCTCACAAAATAAGGGAAGAAGTATATTAGAAGTTCCAAGATATAGATACTTTTAGTTTTTATGTCTATTCATAGCCATTCAAACTTAACATTTTCTAGATTCAACAATGGCTAGATATTGAGCATTTAGAGTTGGAACAAGATGAAGAATATGTTTTTGAATTTGAAAAGGAAAAAATCTTGTTAAAAAATTAGGTATCATGGATTTCAAATCCATGGAAGAATGACATCAAATATATGAGAAGATAGGTCTTAATAAGCTTATTTTTAGGCCCATGGTAAATATGATAAGAGATGTTATCAATTAATTATTGGATAAAAATATAAATGAGAAAGAAAAGCTTCATTTCAAAGGATACGCCAAGTAATATATTGATATCAGCATCATGAAGCCATATTAGCTATATGGAATTATAGAGTCAAATATTAGTAAAGCTAAAGCTAAAAAAATTAATGAAGAAGTCATGACCAAAATATTTTGGGTACATCATGATACAATGAAAATTGCTAAGCTCTCACCAACACAACTCATCAAGGAAATATAGAAACACCATTCCAAAGATAGACAAGATTAGGTTACTGTATAGAATTTTTATTTTAGTACTTAATTTTTGTATAGGCCATGAGATTAGTTTTGTTATGGATTATCATATTTTTGCTTGAGTAGCTTTGGAAAGTGATAAGCATTTCTTCCTAGTACAATACATGAATGATGTAACAAAGCCTTTCAGAAATCTTTGAGCAAAAAATAAAACTAAGTTTAAGCTTATTTCTGATCGGTTTCCTCTTAAGTGAGGTACCAAAGCTAGAATGCATAATGGCTATTTTTGTAGGTTACAGCTTATAATAGAAAGCTTAAATAGAGGCTCCATGTTATGATTTTTTCCCAATGATTTATCAGAGGATCTATTTTGATTCTCAATCTCTAGAATTTTTAATGAACTATGTTTATCCTAATTTGTTCAAATTTATTTGGGGAGTTCCTCCTCCAATAATTGAAGAAATAAAGAATAAATATCATGCATTTGTCTCTCTTCATACTAGGTTTTGAAGGATATACCTACAAACTCCTAAAATTTGTAGCTCCTTATTTCATGACTCTAGAATTTGGAAGGTAAATGTGCAAGAGCCCTTTAAGAAATAACTATAAGAATAAAAAAAATTCTCTAAAATTTAGCTTTTAAAAATTTAATAATGCTAAGCATTTAAAAGAAATGACTAAGAAATATAAAGAGCAATGTGATCTTTTAATCACTCCAAAGAAAATCTATTTAGCTACAAAGACAAGGAAGCTTAACCAACCTAATGAAATAGATAGTATTTATCTAAGAGCTTCTAAAAAATAAGTAAATCAAGCTAAAGAGAAAGTGGAAGAGAAATTGAGAAGAAGTCTGTCAATGAAGCTCCCAACATCATTATGTGTGTAATGTCCCTATTTCCAAATGAAGTTGCTACCTAATAAAGATGGTGCCTCTTCATAAAAGTGTTATCGTTATCGTAACAAGACCTGAAAGGGTGTGTTATAATTGAGACCCAAAATGGCACATTGTAATAATAGACATGTCTCTTGAGGTAACCTTTGGGGGTTTGACCTAAGGCATTTATACTCATGCTTACAAGTTGTGCTAACATGGAGTGGCAAAGTAGGTACAAACAAGTCACAAGAGCCAAGTGAAGTGGGACAGGAAGAGGATTGGCCATCCCTTCTGGCTAGTGATAGGCCTAACCATGGTGGTAGTGCTAGATTGCCTCTAAGGAATAAATGATAAAGGAAGAAAACCCCAAGGAACACTCTCAAACAATGAGCCAAATACATTATTTCATATCAATAAAGCATTATTTTCTTTCTCTTCCTGCATTTTTCCAGTTATTTCCTTTATGTATAATGTGAAATGTTACATATATTTTATGTTTGGTATATAGTCTTCTTATGTATAATGTCTAATATAATGTGTATTTGATGTTTTCCATGACATCTAAGGATGGGATGGCACAATATGAATTTTGTTGATGTCTAAAGAGCTAAGAGCATCCATTAGCTATGGATTTCTCTAAGGATCATATAGATATAATGAAAGAAAACTATTTTTCTTGGAAGCTCAAGAGTCTAGAAGAAGATTTTCATGATGAAAATTTCCTTTAAATAGCATTGAGTTTGCTAGAGTCCAAAAAACAAGAAAATCTAGGATTGAGATTATTAAAGAAAAGAAGGATAAACAACAAAAGTTATTAAAGCAAGAACAACTAGAGCGATAATAGTTGGAACAATAGCAATAACAACAAGGATAACTTAAATGAGATGAGAGCTCAACCCTTGAACCATTGTCACTAGTCTTAACTACTTTGGATTTCTCTTTTGGCTATCAAAAGAACTGAGCTACAAGATATTTCAAAGTTAGAAAAAAAAAGGAAGGATCATCTTGAGCTAATAATATCAAACCAAAATAGAAACTAAAACTAGTGTTATGTTTCCATATAAGGAAGATGATCCATTAATGATGAGTGGCGAGGTACCCCTACACTCAACCATACAAAATGAGCATAGCACACGTGATTCGGTCGAACTCCGCAGACTAAATGCCTAAATGCCCCATGGAACACTTGGGGTTAATCATTCGTTGTCTTCCCAGACTTACATGTTGTTGTCACAGTGTATGGTTAAGTCAAGGTATATGATTTTTATAGCTTTTCTATTTTTCTCCTATGCTAAAGGGTGAAGGGTTGAGAAAGCTAACTAACTCTAACTAAGGACCTAAGTCTAAATTAACTAGCATCAGCATTCGTTCCCACTTACCGTACACACCCTGAACTATGCAACTATGGCTACCAAACACTAATCGTTACTAGGATCACCACATGTAATGCACGTGCTTGAAGTGGTCATACTGAGGCACTTAACTAGCCTAAACATGATGAGCAGCTGATTCCTTGACTAGCCGTACACATCCATAGATGCTCGTAGTCAAGTCGTACTCATCCCACACTCTAGGAGATAAGGGTGAGAGAAACTAATCACAATGAGTAGCTGATTCCTTGATTAGCCATACACATTCGTCAATGCTCGTAATCAAGTTGTCCTCATGCCACACTAATGCATGTAATAAATAACAGGTAAGAAATAACATGTAATAAAACTTATTCCATGCACTGCAAGGTTTATCCACAAAGCTTGTCTTTATTGCCGTACACAACTTGCGTTCAAGTACAAAGCTACTCGAATAAAGATCTATTCACTTGGAGACTCCTACTGCAGGCACATAAAAAATATTCTATCTCTGGAGTGATCAAACTACTAGATTTTCCCTACTTTAAGCCTAAGATCAGAAATGAGGGGAGTACCACCTCTTATTTATAGATTTGGTGACAGACCGCGATATCGCGTATGCAATATCGCAGGGGACGACGTAATATCGTGGTGCATGCGATATCATGTCTCATCATACCCCCATGACTAAATGAAAACTCATCCTTGAATTCCTTACAATAATATCAGGAAGGTATGGAATTATTGAGGGGAATGGAACTAATGGGATGACATGTGAACGGATCATTATTACAAGACTTGACAAAATGGGTGTTCATGACAACAAGGGTGAACACCTTATTACAATGACATCAGGCCTTTGTTGGCAACTGAGAAAGAGAGAGAGAAAGAAGTGTTGCTGCTGCCAATGCCAAGATTGCGCCTTCATTTTCCATCTGTAAATGCACCATTGATCTTTCTCCTTGCATAGTTTCTTCAGCGCTACTCCATTCCAAGTGTTTGCTCCAAATCCAATCCATTGTTTGCATGGTCACCATCTGCACACACAACACAATCTTAATTAGCAAGGGTAAATGAATCATCATGTAATTGATACCTTGCTACGGTGTAAGTCCATTGTCTAGGTTGTGGTATGGCTGATATGGATTTGGGAATATATTAATGATGACTACCAAATATGTAGGGGTTAAGAAGAAAATCAAAAAAATTTGGGGCTAGGAGAAAATTGAAAAAATTAGGCCTCGTACCCCCATGACTAATTGTGAACCTTCGGTAGCGTTAGAATGGAGAAGGAAAGGAAGTATGAAAGATAGATAAAAAGGAACAACTATGGCATCGATGAAATGGATGTCAATATGGTAATGAACAAAATAAAATCAATTGCAAAATGTTAGGGGAAAGAAGTTAACGGATGCTCCAAGTAGGAATGTCAGTGGATCCTCCCCAAAGCAGGCTCATGCCCTTAATGCCCTGACAAACCCACATTCAAAGAGTCCGTACGCTCTGGGAATGTCCTTTGGAACAAGAGTTAAAGTCTTAACCGTAAGAATTTACCAAAAAGAAAATAATGCATCTACCAAAATATATACACTAATGATACAATTGGCAATGAGATGAGTAATGGAGAGAAGGATAGAGAGAAGAAAGTGGAATGGAATCCCAAGGACAAGGTGGTGTATAGCCCCTTGTGTAGTTCATGATTAATGTAACTTGGAAAATCTGATTCCAACTCCGGCCTCAAACAAACCACTGCCAGTGACTTCGCATCAATGCATTCAGCTAACCATCCACTTGGATAACAAGAATGCCTCTTCCAAGAGCCACCACCATTCCGACGAAACAAAGGAGGGAATGGAAAGTGAGGAGGGCCTTAGTTAGAGGGAACACTTTTGGCTCCATAACTAGTGCTTGTAGCCCAAGTTTATTCGTCTAAGGGGTATGCTTTGAATTCTCACTTTGTTGTGTTTTTTTTATGTGTTTTATGTTTTTATGCATGAGAACCACACCATGCAAAGACTTTTTATTTTTATTAACTCAGCTTATGATAATTGGGGTAACATCGGAACGACAAGGAAACTCAAGAAGAAAAACATCCAAGCACCCAAAAGAATGACTAACACAAAAGCATCAAGTTCCCTTGAAGTCACACCCTTTGCAATCCTTGAGTTCTTTATTAGTTTCAGAAATGCCCAGTCACTGATTTGTTAAAGTTCTTATTAGAAGGGGAATGTACATTTCCAAGCCGAGAGAAACCATAGAAACTGGTGGATGGATGGATGAAGTGGTCTCATTGTCTGTCATATCAAAAGAAACATACCTTAGTATCAACATTGTGACTTAAAGATAAAAACCAAACATTAGCAATCAATATGAAAATAGTTCATACCATCATTCCGAACACTTATTATGGAACAAACTTACAGGGTGGATCACATACACACACATAAAATGGAAAAAGTATAATGATGTTGTAAAACAAAAAATAAGAAAAGTTAAAGAAAGTTGTAAAACAAAAATTAGAAAAGTTAAAGAAATTTGTAGAACAAAAACGTGTAAAATAAAAATGTGTAAAACAACAATGTTGTAAAACAAAAATGTGTAAAACAAAAATGTTGTAAAACAAAAATGTGTAAAACAAAATGTTGTAAAACAAAAACTTAAAAGAACTGAGGGCCCCATATAATTAGCATAGGTGGCCATCTCCGCCATGACTGAGTTGTAAGGGAGAGATCTAAAATAATGAACGTCTATTTGAATTACGTAAAAGTGCCCAACTTCTCCCAATTGATGATCTTAGATTAAGGGATGAAAGTTGGCAACGGTCATATTCCAATGTGTCTATGCCTTCATTGTTGGCATGGGTTTCCTCAGTTCGTTCCATGCATATTTGGTTGCTCCTTCGAGTAGCTGTCAACCACGGGGTGTCTACAACTTCTTGTGTGGTTGCTACATATAGGCATCTTTGGTTCAAAGTTTCTTGGGCACACCTATTACATGGAGGCATTTCCTCCATGTCATCACCCGATGAATCACTATATGTGATGCATGGAACTTTCCTCTTCTCGATCTTTCCATAAATGTTTATCTTAGAGATTTCCAAGGAAAGATCGGGGATCCTAAGGTATGCGTCTACTGTGCTTAGCCATGCCCTTCCCATTATAATTGGTAAGTCCCCTTC
>MNCI01012642.1:400566-492870 GCA_015680685.1 Gnetum montanum
GGTGTTATGGGAACTACTTGTGATGGAAGAGGTGCGGATGGATTAGGAGGATGGTGTGGGTATGGAGTGTCTCCCGGAGGAGAATGAGTCCTTCTAAAGTACTCCCGAACTTGGTAGTGACGGTTGGGAGTTGTGTGACTCATAGAGTCACTTGGAGAAATCGGTTGCTGCGCATAATATCTATAAGGGTCAGGCTGCTGGTAAGGGTACTATTGTTTTAGCAATGGCATCCCCCATGACTGTGGGTATTTCCACTACTGATGTTGTTCGATGGGTTCTGGTGGAGTTCCACTTGGATAATACGTTAGTGGTTGGTGGAACTGCCTTGTGTTACCTTGTGGATAAGGTAACCTTCGGGTTGTTTACCGTTGGTTGAGTCTTGGATTAAGTGCATACACCCCAGACTTCTATAGATGTGAGATGATGGGGCAACATCCATTAGGACGGTCATAGTGGCAAATCTCACATCCACCGTCATTGTCTATGTCAGAGTCCTCAGCCACATCGAAGTTAGTGATTTTTCCCTTACCCTTGTTATGTACAAGGCCTAAATCTCTCCACTTTTTCTTACCTTTGTCACTACTTTGTTCAACCTTAGACTCTTCTACAATTTTTAAGATATTTTCAATTCTCGAGTCTAAGAAATCCCACATTTGGTCTACCTTGGCCGATACCTCGGTTGTTAATTTTTGGATTGGCAAGGTTTTCTGATTCACCAACTCTTCTATTGGTGACTCATCCTCTTCATCACAAAATTTCACTCCCTTCTTTCGAAGGGAGGGATCGTGGTTGTACTCTTCTGCACTTTCCCTTTTTCATAGCTCACCTTCTTCTTTTTCTACTTGTTCCAACAAGCTACGTACTTCATGGGCTCTAAGTTGTAAGAGTCTCCCTTGGGCGTAAGTTCCAAGGGTTCTTCTAGTTTCATGCCTTAGCCCATCCACGATGTGGCGAAGTTGCTCCCGCTAAGCGTACCCATGGCCCGAGCAATGATGTAACAATGTATAATAGAGGGTCATGGCAGCATCCAAGGGTTCATATGTACCTTACTTCTAGCCTTGGATCTGCTTACACAAATTGGACACTCTGGAGTACGTTTGATACTTTTCGTTGAACAATTCTAGCATCGTACTCCACCTCCTAATGGTTTCCGGTTTTAAGGACCAGTACCAACTCTCTTCTTCTTTAGTGAGTGTCCTTGGGAACAAATTAATTTTTTGCCACTCATTTTCTATATTCTACAAGGCACAGGCATCATGGAATTCCTGTAAATGATTTTGCGGATCAGCACTGTATCCCCCTTCAAATCGTGGGATATTATTCATGTCTAATCGCTTGATCTGGCTATTCTTTAAATGTCTTATGGGAATCCTAACCGCCTCCATTATGTCAAGCATACTTTGAGTTGTGAGTAGGGGCTCATCATGATCGTCTCTTTCATGATGCCTGTGATGTCTTTGTTGTTCCCTACCCTCCCTACGTCCTTGCCCTTGTCCTCTCTCTCGACTTTCCCGTCGAGGTCTTTCATCCTTTTTACCTTTATCCTCACCTTTATATTCATGGTGGCTACTCCTAGATGTGGAAGGAGAGGGTGAGTGATGTGAAGAAGGGGAAGAAGAAGGGGAACCATCGCCATGACGATGTTTCTTACCTTCTCTTCGGCTGCTACGGCCCTAATTGTGGTGATGATCTAAGTGCCCATCCTTAGCATGAGTGGTTGTTCCTTCTGTGAATAGTTGGTGTTCACGGGCATCAAAACCAGTGTTATGTATCGTTGATCGTAGGTTCTAATACCCAACCTCCTCATCATCGTTAGGAGGGGGAACATCGTTTGCTAATGAACCCGTGATAAGGGGTTCCTCATCTCCTATTTCACTAAGGATGTGCAGGGCTTTGCCCTTCAGAAAAGTATGTTGACTCTCCTGCCTTAAGTCCCTCATACTTTGGGCATCTGTGGGATAATAATCCCTCATTTCAAAGTCTTCCGCAACGTATTCAGCATATAGCTCAGTCATGCCTATCTGTGCTAAGGCATGGAAAAGCATCCGAGGTACTGATTGATCTGGGGGTAACACAATGTTACCTTGCAAATCTCTCCATCGCAGCTGTTCATCTTAATGAAGGATAAAAGTGAAGTCTGGAATATACTCATCACGATGAGTATAAACTATCTTGTATTGTTTAGGATTTGGCTGATTTTGGTTATGTTTTTTATGTTGCCGACTATCTTGTGTGTGGTCCTTAGGTGGTGAGTTGCTCTTATGAGAAGAAGGCATTTTTATTGGTGTGCTAATTCACTGTTATATAAATTTTTATCTTGATTAACCTGAAGGTTCATTAAGGCTCACAACAATGTGAGTGATATCCCTTATGTTCTATTCAGCGTACAAACACTTAGTCCCTAGCAATGGTGCCAATGATGTGTGGCGAGGTACCCCTACACTCAACCATACAAAATTAGTGTAGCATGCACAATCCCATTGAACTCTGTAGACTAAATGCCTAAACGCCCCATGGAACACTTGGGGATAATCATTCATTGTATTCCCAAACTTACTTGTTGTTGTCACGGTGTATGGTTAAGTAAGTCCGAGGTATATGGTTTTTATAGCTTTTTTGTTTTTCTCCTATGCTAAAGGGTGAAGGGTTGAGAAAGCTAACTAACTCTAACTAAGGACCTAAGTCTAAATTAACTAGCGCCAGCATCCATTCCCACTTACCATACACACCCTGAACTATCCAACTATGGCTACCAAACGCTAATCATTACTAGGATCACCACACGTAACACACATGCTCGAAGTGGTCATACTGAGGCACTTAACTAGCCTAAACATGATGAGCAGCTAATTCCTTGACTAGCTGTACACATCCATAGAATGCTCGTAGTCAAGTCGTACTCATCCCGCGCTCTAGGAGATAAGGGTGAGAGAAACTAATCATGATGAGTAGTCGATTCCCTGATTAGCCGTACACATTCATCAATGCTCGTAATCAAGTCATACTCATGCTACGCTAATGCATGTAATAAATAACAGGTAAGAAATAACATGTAATAAAACCTATTCCATGCACTGCAAGGTTTATCCACAAAGCTCGTCTTTATTGCCGTACACAACTTGTGTTCAGGTACAAAGCTGCTCGAATAAAGATCCGTTCACTTGGGGACTCCTACAGCGGGCACATGGAAAATATTCTATCTCTGGAGTGATCAAACTGCCAGAGTTTCCCTACTTTAAGCCTAGGATCAGAAATGAGGGGAGTGTTGCCTCTTATTTATAGATTTGGCAGCAGACCGCGATATTGCGTAGGTGATATCGCAGGGGATGACGCGATATCGTGTACGCGATATGGCATGGGATGCGATATCGTGACGACTACAATATCGCTTACGTGATATCACGTACGCGATATCGCGGTGCATGCAATATCGTGTCTCATCAATTAATAAGAGACAGAAGCTTGTAATGTCTCATCAAGACATATTTGAAGCCATAACTATTTTAGTTAAGAAGATGGGTCAAGTGGTAGACAACAGAATTGTAAAAAATAAAAAAAAATTAATTTAGAATAAATAAGAAAGAAAAAAGATAAAATATGAACTTAAAGATTCTAGAAAATTGAATGAATAGATGAAGATATCAATCACAATAAAGAAATATTTATTAGAGAATAAGAAACAAGCTATTTTATAACTAGAGGAATGATTAGCTAGTGTGAGCACAAAATTAGAAGAGGCTAGAAGAGACAAAGCTCAAAATTAGTCATTTATGCTACAACCAAACTTTCAAGAGTTGATTTCTAAGCTAAAATTTCAAAGAAAATAGATAAGAAAAGTTAGAGTAGAGATTAAGGAAGCTAAGCAAATTAAGATCTTTTATGAACAATTTCATCAAAGAGCTCAAAACTTGGTCATGATAGCTATAGAAATGAGAGATAAACTAGCATAGTTTAAGCATGATTTTCTGAATAAGCCAATGATGGTAACTACTAAATTCATGGCTAAAGTTAATTAAAAGAAAATTGAATTTGAGCAAGCTTATTTAATAGTAGAAGCTACATTATATGAATTAGAAAATTCATTATCTAAATTAGGAGCTAAAGAATTAAGTACTGAGGAAGTTATTCATAAGTTGAACCAATTAGAACTTGATAAGCTAAATCAAGTAATTAAAGTTATATATATTTATGAAAAAATATCTCTGCAATTACTAATAAAGGATCAAGAGGTTTAAAGAATGAACATTACTTTCAAAACCATCCAACAACTTTCTAATAGCTTAATCTTATATAAAGAAGCTATTAAATTGATTAAGCCCCAAATAGAATTGGTTAGTTTAACTAGTGTAACTACTCAAGCTAATATATAAAGCTTCATGTACATTTATAAGAATAAAAATACCAAAAAGAATGTAGAATAAACCTATAAAAGATAATTTTATTGTAATGGCATTTTAAGTAGATTTCGCTTTTAATTTTAGCTTATCTCTTAGTTTGGTAATTCTTTTGGGAGCTTCGTAGTTATTTAGCTAGATCTATACATTGTTATATTTTTGTCAACTTAAGTTTTGAATTAAGCTATTTTCTTTGTTTGCGAAGGTCTAGCTTGTTTTTATTATGCTTCATAAATGATATAGCTTTTTTTTAAGTGTTGATTCTAACTATGCATAATATTAGATAGATAACATTATAGATTAAAAATATAAGCTTTGGAATAATTGACCATTATCTTCAAGATTTGAATTTGCATAACATTATTTTTGGAAAATATTAGCTTTTGGGAAGTGTGTCAACAGATAGCTAAAGTTTATAGAATAACTACTTCCATAAAACTATTTGTGTTCTATTATAATCATTATAAGATCTAGAGTGAGATGATTAGGAAACTATTAAAGATCATTAATGAAATTTGAGAGATAGCTGAAAGAGAAAGCTTGTTGCCAGTTAACGTAGCAAGAAAAATACTCATAACATTTCCAAGTAAATAAAAAGTATATAGATCAAATTATTATCTCAATAGCCTTGATGAAGCTATATGGAGGTATCCATACCTTAGTGGAACTAGAAATCAATAATAGCATAAAAAATGAAATATGTTATTTGTTCAAGATTATTTCTCTACACCACCAAAAATATTTTTATAGTAATTTTATATTAATTTACAAACTACAAAGTATTGAAACAAAGCATATCATAAATCAAAGTAGTATCCTATGTGGCAATGATCCATTTAGTGGCTACTACCTACTAATTAAAACTCTAACAAAAGGAATTGTATGCATGTGATAAGTTAAAAGAAAAATCCAAAATACTAAAAGTTAAACATAAAACCAAAATAAACCATTAAAATATATTAAAAATGAAAAATAAAATTTAATTAAAAAGGAGATAGTAAGGTACATAGCTAGAACCATAGAAGCAACCAAAGGAAAATGATTAATAATGCATAGACATAGATTAGTAAAGAAGATATTAAAGGTTCAAATCATGAACATATCAAGTGGTAAGAAATATCTAAGATAGGAGTGCTACATTTTCCACCTCTTAAGTATCTCCCTTTTGGAAGATCTTAGGATGTGAGGTATACAAATCTTTCTCCACTTCCCATGTTGCTTCATGAACTTCATGTCTTTCCTAGATAACCTTTATTTTCAAGATTACTTTACTTAATCTTCTTTTCATCCTATCAACAATCTTAACTACTTGCTCTACAAAACTAATGTATCTTATGGGCAGGATTTGTAACATGCTTTATTAACATATAAGCATGAAACACATCATGAATGGACTACAACTACTATAGGAGATTAAGTTAATAAGAAACTTTACTAATTTTTCTCAAAATTAGAAAGAGACCAATATAGCAAGAAGCTAACTTTCCTTTTTCTAAAAAATCTATATCCTTTTTAATGGTGAAACCTTGAGGAAAACATAATCACCAATCGTAAACTCTAATAGTTACATCTTGTTGTTTGCATACTTTATATATCTATCTTAAGTTATCTACAATATATCTCTAATAAGCTTAAGCTATTTTATAGCCTCATCAATGATGTCTATCTTGGTTCTCTATCTATCCTCTATAGAATCTCACCAAGGAGATGTATGAAAAGGTCTACCATACAACATTTCATAAGATCTTACTTTTAAGCTATCCTAATAATTATTATTATATGTCAACTCTAATAATGAAAGAACTATGTTCCAATTGTCTTTGTAATCCAAAGCACAAGCTTGAATCATATCCTCTAAAATTTAATTTATTCTCTTTATTTGATCATTTTTCTAGGGGTGATATGTTAAGCTAAGATTAAGCATAGAGTCTGGACTCTTCTAGAAATACTATCAAAATCAAGAAGAAAATTTTAACTAGAACCTCATGCAATTTGATAATCTCTAACACGAATAGCTAAGTAATTGCTTCTACACTAATTATTTCTTCATAACTAAGAAGTAAAAAGATTTGGTCAGAAGATCTATGACCATAAGAATGAAGTCCTTTCTACTTCTAATATGAGGTAATCTAATGATGAAATCCATGCTAATGATTTTCCATTTCCACACTGGAATAGTATGTGGATAAAGATAATCACTAGGTCCTCTAATGTTCTACTTTGATCTGTTGACACACCAAACCCTTAGTCATGTACTCATCCACATCTTAATTCCAAGCCACTAGTACTATCCCTTGATATTGTGATATATCTAGTTACTACTTGGTTGCATCTAATACTTACTTAAGTAATCCTTATCAAGTTTCTTTTTTTGGATTGCAGGTAGCACATACATCTTATTCCTAAATCTTATCAAGCCAAAATTATCAATTGAAAATGCTAAGTCTATTAGAAACAGATTTGCAATCTTCTTGTGAAATCAAGAATTTGAAGTGTGCTAAGCACTAATCTCATCTCTCAAACTAGGTAAGATAGTAATATTGTAGAGTTTTTCAACTATCCTACTTAGTGCATCTGCAATCTTATTAACTTTTCCTAGATCATACTACACTTTGAAGTTAAAATATGCTATAGATTTATGTTCTAAATCTCATGTTCAATTGTGCTTGATCCATAATGTATTTCAAGCTCTTATGATTACATCCAAAATTTAATCCATTCACTATACAAGTAATATCTCCAAATATTAAAAGAAAATATAAAATACCAAGCTCTAAATCATGGGTTGAATACTTGGTCTCATGAGGTTTTAACTATTTAGAAGCATAGCCATCAACTTGTCATCTTGCATGAGAAAGCCACATAAACCTTTTCTTGATACATTCATGTAAAAATCATAAGGTTTAGTAGGAACTAGTAAGACTATTCTAGGTGCTAAGATCAATAATGATTTTAGATCCTTTAAAGTCTTTTGGAAAGCATCTAACCAAGAGAAAATACAATCCTTCCTAAGCAACTTATACAAAGGTGCAATAATATTAGAAAAATCCTCTACAAAACTCCTATAATATCTTGCTAAATCTAAGAAACTTCTAACTTTATTCATCATGGTTGAAATAAGCCAATCATTAATGATTGCTATCTTAGAAGGATCCAGAGCTATACTTTCTCTAAACAATACATGATTGAGAAACTATATCTCTATCTTTCAAAATGCATACTTAGAAGCATGAGAAAATAATTACTGATCTCTCAATATTTGTAATACTATTTTCAAGTGCTTCTTATGCTTTTGTTCATCCTTAGAGTAGATAAAGATGTCATTTATAAAAACAATGACAAATTTATCTAAATAAGGATGCAACATACTATTCATCAAAGTGCATGAAAATTATTGGTATATTAGTGAGTTCAAAGAACATGACTAAGAACTGATAATATCCATATTTGATCTTGAAAGCTATTTTAGATACATCCTCCTCTTGCATCGTAACCTAATAATAACTAGAATTGAAAGCAGCTTTAGAAAACATCTTAGCTTTCCTTAACTAATCAAACATGTCATCTATCTTGGGTGGAGGATACTAATTTCTGACTATTAGCCAATTTTGTTGTTTGTTATCTATATAGAACCTCAAACTATCATCCTTCTTCTTCACAAATAGCATTGGTGCATCCCAAGGTAAAACACTTAGTCAAATTATACCTTTAATAAACAACTCCTAAATTTGTATCTTAAGCTTTCCCAACTTCACCAAAGACATCTTATGAGGTGTTTTGAAAATTGGTTGATTTCTAGGCTTATGTGTAATTTTAAAATTAATCTCTTAATGAGAAGGTATTCTAGAAAGTTCTTTCCTAAATACATCTAAAAACTCTTAAACCACAAAAATTTGATCTACCTTCTACTTAGGCTCTTTGTGTATGAAGACCATGAAACAATTATGATCTTAATTATGTAATTGTTAAAAATTATTAGTTGTTACTAAGTTAAACTTAATCTGTCTCATTTATTTGGATTGTAACTTCTTTTCCACATGTAGTTGTAATTGTGAGAGTCTTGTTCTTACAATCTAAACTTTTTCATAATTAGCTAACTAGTCCATTCCAAAAATTACATTGTACTCTCTAAGTTCTATTACCATGAAATCAATATACCATCTTTTACCTTACATCACCACTTTGGTTGATAGTAAAATCTTAAAGATGATGATACTAGAAGAATGAGTTGTCTAAACTAATAGTGAAGAATATGTTATCATAACATTAGCATCCATAAAAGAATGATTAACACTAAGATCAAACAAGATTAAGAAAGAAGATCCATCAATATTACATTTAGTATTAATGACAATTTTGTGTTGCTTATGAAAATCTTGATTTATTAAAGCATAAACTCTTTTCATGCATCATAAATCCTTGATTTGAACAGTCTTCTTGATTTGAGAGTTAGTTGGTTCATTAATTTGATTCTCAAATACTTTGTTAAGAAACTCTTACTCTATGTATCCAAGCTTGCCACAACAATGGTAGTTCAAATACTCACTCTTAAAATGTCCATTCTAACCACAAGGATGATATTTAGGAGGGTTGAGATATCTATTACTATTTTCTCCAACTCCTAGCTTACTTAGAGTTTCATGATTAATTCATAGATTATGGTTTCCTCTTTTGCTACCCTAGCTTCTTTTTCTTTCTCAAACATATGCTTCTCTCTATTATCAAAGACTTTGTATGAGTTGTCTTGTACTTAAGCAACCCAAGAAATACTGACCCTACAAAAATAGGCTCAATTAGTTCATCAACAAAACAAGTGCCTTTCTCATCATCTTATAGATGAGAACCAACCTACACCAATTGGAGAAACTTTTCATCATACTTAGAAATAGTGAGATCACTTTACTCTAGGTTGGATAGCTTAGTGTACATATATCTCTCTTTGAAGACTTCAAAAGAGTTAATTCACTCCACTTCTTTGTGTACCTAGCCTCTAGCAACTATGGTTATTTATCACTAATGGTTGGCTACACCCTTAAGTTTATGGGTAGACAAATGATTTTGTTGTACTAAAGCATAATCCATAAGTTAGAAAGCTTCTTCTAGCTCATGTAGCCATGATGAGTGGCGAGGTACCCATACACTCAACCATACGAAACGAGCATAGCACGCGTGATCTAGTCGAACTCTGCAGACTAAATGCCTAACGCTACAAGGAACACTTGGGGTTAATTAATCATTGTCTTCCTAGACTTACTTGTTGTTGTCATGGTGTATGGTTAAGTAAGTCTGAGGTATATGATTTTTTTGGTCTTTTCAGGTTTTATCTCCTATGCTAAAGGGTGAAGGGTTGAAGAAACTAGCTAACTTTAACTAAGGATCTAAGTCTAAATTAACTAGCATCAGCATCTATTCCCACTTACCGTACACACCCTGAACTGTGCAACTATGGCTACCAAACGTTAATCGTTACTAGGATTACCACACGTAACGCACGTGCTTGAAGCGGTCATACTGAGGCACCTAACTAGCCTAAGTGTGATAAGCACTTGATTCCTTGACTAGTTGTACACACCCATAGGTGCTCGTAGCCAAGTCGTACTTACCCCATGTTCTAGGAGACAAGGGTGAGAGAATCTAATAGCGATGAGTAGCTGATTCCTTGGTTAGCCGTACACGTTCATCAATGCTCGTAACCAAGTCGTACTCATGCCGCATTACTAGGAAAGCAATAAATAACATTAAATAAACCTATCCATGTACTGTAAGGTTTATCCACAAAGTTCTTCTTTATTTCCGTACACAACTTGCGTTCAAGTACAAAGCTGCTCGAATAAAGAGTCGTTCACTTGGGGGATTCCTACTGTGGGCACATGGAAAATATTCTATCTCTGGGGTGATCAATCCGCCAAAGCTTCGCTACCTTAGCCTATCTTATCGAAATGAGGGCAGTGCTGCCTCTTATTTATAGATTTGGCGGCGGACCGCGATATCGCAGCTTGTGCTAATCGCGTCTCATCATACCCCCATGACTGAATGAAAACTCATCCTCAAGTTCCTTACAATAATATCAGGTAGGTATGGAATTATTGAGGGAGATGGAACTAATGGGATGACATGTGAACGGATCATTATTACAAGACTTGACAAAACTGGTGTTCATGACAACAAGGGTGAACACCTTATTACAATGACATCGACCTTTGTTGGCAGCTTGAGAGAAAGAGAGAGAGAGATAGAAAGAAGTGTTACTGCTACCAATGCCAAGATTGCACTTTTCGTTGTCCATCCATAAGCGCACCATCGATCTTACTCCTTGCATAGCTACTTCAGTGCTGCTCCATTCCAAGTGTTTTTCTCCAGCTCCAGATCCAATTTGTTGTTTGCATGATCGTCATCTACACACACAACACAATCATATATTAGCAAGGGTAATTGAATCATTAAGTAATTAATACCTTGCTTCGGTGTAAGTCCATTGGCTAGGTTGTGGTATGGCTGATATGAACCTAGAAAGATGTTACTGATAGCTACCGAAGGTATAGGGGTTAGGAAGAAAATCAGAAATTTCGGGGCTAGGAGAAAATTGAAAAAAGCAGGCCCCGTACCCCCATGACTAATCGCGAACCTTCGGTAGCATTAGAATGGAGAAAGAAAAGGAGGAAGAAAGAAAGATAAAAATGGACAACTATGGCATCGATAAAGTGGATTTCAGGATGGAAATGAACAACAATAAAATTAAGTGCAAAATGTTAAGGAAAAGAAGTTAACTAATGCTCCAAATAGGAATATCAGTAGGTCCTCCCCAAAGCAGGCTCATGCCCTCAATGCCTTGACAGACCCACATTCAAAGAGTCCGTAGGCTATGGGAATGTCTTTTGGAACAAGAGTTAAAGTCTTAACTGCAAGAATTTACCGAAAAGAAAACAATGTATCAATCAAAATATATACACTAATGATACAACCGGCAATGAGGTGAATAATGGAGAAAAGGATGGAGAGAAGAGAAATGGAATGGAATCTCAAAAACAAGGTGGTGTACAGCCCCTTGTGTGGTTTATGATTAATGTGACTTGGAAAATATCATTCCAACTCCGGCCTCAAACCAACCACTTCCAGTGACTTCGCATCAATGCATTCAGTTAAACCATCCACATGGATGAAGAGGATGCATCCTCAAAGAGCCACCACCATTCCGACAAAACAAAGGAGAGAATGGGAAGTGAGAAGGGCCTTAGTTAGAGGGAACACTTTTGGTTCCATAACCAGTGCGTGTAGCCCAAATTTTATTTCATCTAAGGGGTGTGCTTTGAATTCTCACTTTTTCTCTCTTCTTCTTCTTTCCTTTTCTCTTTTTTTTTTTTTTTTTTTTTTTTTTTTTTTTTTTTTCTTTTTTTTTTTCTTTTTTTTTTTTTTTTTTTTTGCTTTGTGTTTTTATGCATGAGAACCACACCATGCAAAGGCTTCTTATTTTTATTGTCTCAGCCTCTGATAATTGGGTAACATCGGAATGGTAAGAAAACTCAAGAAGAAACATCTAAGCACCCAAGAGAATGACCAACACAAAAGCATCAAGTTCCCTTGAAGTTACACCCTTTTCAAACCTTGAGTCCATCCTTAGTTTGAGAAATACCCAGTCACCAATTCGTTAAAGTTCTTATTAGAAGGGGACTGTACATTTCCAAGCCAAGAGAAACCATAGAAATTGGTGGATGGATGGATGAAGTGATCTCATTGCCTGCCATATCAAAAGAAACATACCTTAGTATCAATATTGTAACTTAAAGGTAAAAACCAAACATTAGCAATCAATATGAAAATAGTTCATACCATTGGTCTGAACACTTATTATGGGACAAACTTACATGGTGGATGGCACACACACACTCACACAAAAAATGGAAAAGTGTAACGATGTTGTAAAACAAAAACAAGAAAAGTTAAAGAAAGTTGTAAAACAAAAATGTGTAAAACAAAAAACTAAAAAAGAATTGAGGGCCCCATATGGTTAGCATAGGTGGCCATCTCCCCCATGACTGAGTTGTAAGGGAGAGATCCAAAATAATGAGCATCTATTTGAATTTCTAAGAAGTTCCCAACTTCTCCCAATTGATAATCTTATATTCAGGGGTGGAAGTTGGCGACGCTCATGTTCTGATGTATATATGCTTTCATTGTTAGCATGGGTTTCCTCAGTTCATTCCATGCATATTTGCTTGCTCCTTCGAGTAGCTGTCAGCCACGGGGTGTCTACTACTTCTTGTGTGGTTGCTACATACAGGAATCTTTGTTTCTCACTTTCATGGGCACACCTCTCAGATGGAGACATATCCTCCATGTCATCACCCGATGAATCACTGTATGCGATGCATGGAATTTTCTTCTTCTAGATCTTTTCGTAAATATTCATCTTAGAAATTTGCAAGGAAAGATCACGGATTCCTAGGTACGCGTCTACATTACTTAGCCACGGCCTTCCAATTATAATGGGGAAATCCCTTTCATTGTTGTTCACTTCGATCATCAGAAAGTCAGCTGGGTAGGACCAACCACACACAGTGGTACTAATGTGCTTCATCAATCCTAAGGGAATGGTGATGGACTGGTCAGCCAGCTTCAGTTGTATGTTACTCTTCTTAAGTTGGGGCAGGTTCTAGGCTTGCTACATCTTATGTGAAATTAAGTTGATTCTGGAACCTGAGTCAAGAAGAGCTCGATGTGGTGCATTTCCGGTGATCTATAAATGAATTAAGGGGTTCCCAGGATCAGATAGTTTCCTGGGAAGGTGACCCACCTTTATCCAGTCAGTTACGGTATGTGTCAACATAACCGTTTGCATACTTAGTTGTTGGACTGAAGGGTTCTCTAAAGCGTTAGTGGTTAGAGGCCTATACATGTATCCAACCGCTTGTTGTTGTAAGAGTTTGTCTAGGCTTTTGGTTCTAAAGTAAGGTCTTGTCTTTTTACAATTGTTAGAATCAGCAACAGGTTGGCTATCTACATGCTGAATATTTAAAACTCTCACGGTGTGACGTTGTTGTGGTTGGGAAGGAAGTTCCCCTTGCATTGTTAGAGTAGGAGGTGTTACGGGAACTACTTGAGGTGGAAGAGGTGTAGATGGATTAGGAAGATGGTGTGGGTATGGAGTACCTCCCGGAGGAGAAGGAGTCATTTGGAAGTACTCCCGAGCTTGGTAGTGACAGTTGGGGGTTGCGTGACCCATAGAGTCACTTGGAGAAATCGGTTGCTGCACATAATATCCATAAGAGTCAGGCTGCTAGTAAGGGTATTGATGTGTTGGCGGTGGCATCCCCCATGACTGTGGGTATTACCATTGCTGATGTTATCCGATGGGCTAAGGTGGAGTTCCACTTGGATAATACGTTAGTGGTTGGTGGAACTACCTTGGGTTACCTTGCAGATAAGGCAACCTTCGTGGTGTTTGCCTTTGATTGAGTCTTGGATTTAGTGCATACACCCCAGACTCCTATAGATGTGAGATAATGGGGCAACATCCCTTAGGATGGTCATAGTATCAGACCTCACATCCACCATCATCGTCTATGTCAGAATCTATAGTCACATCGGAGTTAGTGATTTTTCCCTTACCCTTGTTATGTGCAGGGCTTAAATCTCTTCTCTTGTTCTTTCCTTTGTCACTACTTTGCTCTACCTTAGACTCTTTTACGATTTTTAAGACTGTTTCTATTCTTCAGTCTAAGGAATCCCACATTTGATCTACCTTGGCCGATACCTCGGTTGTTAACTTTTGGATCAGCAAGGTTTTCCGATTCACCAACTCTTCGATTGGTGACTCATCCTCTTCATCACAAAATTCACTCCATTCTTTCGAAGGGAGGGATCACAGTTATATTCTTCCACACTTTCCCTCTTATGTATCTCACCTTCTTCTTGCGCTACTTGTTCCAACAAACTTTCAACTTTATGGGCTCTAAGTTGGGAAAGTTTCCCTTGGGCATAAGTCCCAAGAGTTCTTCTTGTTTCATTCCTTAGCCCATCCATAATGTGGCGAAGTTGATACCGCTTAGCATACCCATGGCCCGGGCAACGATGTAGCAGTGTATAGTAGCAGGCCATGGTAGCATCCAAGGATTCATAAGCACCTTGTTTCCAGCCTTGGATCTGCTTACACAAATTGGACACTCTGGAGTACGTTTGATATTTGTTGTTGAACAATTCAAGCATCGTACTCCACCTCCTGATGGTTTCCGGTTCTAAGGACCGATACAAGCTCTCTGCTTCTTTGGTGAGTGTCCATGGGAATAACTTAAGCTTCTTCCACTCATTATCTATATTTTGCAAGGCACAGGCATCGTGGAATGCCTGTAAATGATGTTGAGGATCAGCGTTGTATCCCCCTTCAAAACGTGGGATATTATTTATGTCCAAATGCTTGATCCTGCTATCTTTTAAGTACCTTGTGGGGATCCTAACTACCTCTATGATGTCTAGAATGCTTCAGGTTATGAGTAGGGGTTTGTCATGATCGTCTCTTTCATGATGTCTGTGATGTCTACGTGGTGGTTCCCTACTCTCCCTACATCCTTGCCCTTGTCCTAACTCCTCTCGACCTTCCTGTCAATGTCTTTCATCTCTTTTACTTTTATCCTCCCCTTTATGTTCATGATGGTTGCGCCTAGATGTGGAAGGAGAGTGTGAATGATGAGATGAAGGAGAAGAGGAAGGGGATCCATCACCATGGCAATGTTGCTTACCTTCTCTTCAGCTGCTTCGGCCCTGATCATTGTAACGATCAAAGTGTCCATCCTTAGCTTGACTGGTTGTTCCTATCGTGAATAGTTGGTGTTCACGGGAATCAGAGCTCGTAGCATGTACAGTTGATCAAAGGCTCTGATGCCTAACCTCTTCACCATTGTGAGGAGGAGGAACATCATTTTCTAAGAAACCTGCTATGAGGGGTTTCTCGTCTCCTATTTTACTAAGGACATGGGGGACCTTGCCCTTCAACAATGAGTGTTGGCTCTCCTGCCTTTCATCCTGAATACGTTGGGCATCCGTGGGATGATAATCCCTTATATGATATCTTCCAGCAACGTATTCAGTGAATAAGTCCTGCATGCCAATCTGTGCTAAGGCACAGAAGAGCATGTTCGGAACAGATCGATCTGGTGGTAAAACGATATTACCAAACAAATCTCTCCAGTGCAACTATTCATCCTGTTGGAGGGTAAAAGTGAAATTAGGCATATACTCATCAGGATGAGTATAAACTATCTTATACTGTTTAGGACTTGGCTGGTCTAGGTTATGTGTATGATGCTGACTATCTTCAGTGTTATTCCTAGGTGACTTAACCTTATGAGAGGAAGCCATTTTAATGGTGTGCTATTCACCGTTATATATGTTCTTATTTAACTAATTAACCCAAAGGTTTGTTAAGGCTCACAACGATGTGAGTGATATCCCTTATGTTCTAATTGGCGTACAAACACTTAGTCCCCAGCAACAATGCCTATGATGAGTGGCAAGGTACCCCTACACTCAACCATACGAAATAAGCGTAGCACACGTGATCTGGTCGAACTCTGCAGACTAAATGCCTAACGCCGCAAGGAACACTTGGGGTTAATTAATGGTTGTCTTCCCAGACTTACTTGTTGTTTTCATGGTGTATGGTTAAGTAAGTCCGAGGTATATGATTTTTTTGGTCTTTTTAGGTTTTATCTCCTATGCTAAAGGGTGAAGGGTTGAAGAAACTAACTAACTTTAACTAAGGATCTAAGTCTAAATTAACTAGCGTCAACATCTGTTCCCACTTACCATACACACCCTGAACTGTGCAACTATGGCTACCAAACGCTAATCGTTACTAGGATTACCACACGTAACGCACATGCTCGAAGCGGTCGTACTGAGGCACCTAACTAGCCTAAGTGTGATAAGCAGCTGATTCCTTGACTAGCCGTACACACCCGTAGGTGCTTGTAGCCAAGTCAAACTTACCCCATGTTCTAGGAGACAAGGGTAAGAGAATCTAATCACGATGAGTAGCCGATTCCTTGGCTAGTCATACACATTCGTCAACGCTCATAACCAAGTCGTACTCATGCCGCGTTACTAGGAAAGCAATAAATAACATTAAATAAACCTATCCATGTACTACAAGGTTTATCCACAAAGTTCGTCTTTATTGTCGTACACAACTTGCGTTCAGGTACAAAGCTGCTCGAATAAAGAGCCATTCACTTGGGGGACTCCTACTATGGGCACATGGAAAATATTCTATCTCTGGGGTGATCAATCCGCCAGAGCTTCACTACCTTAGCCTATCTTATCGAAATGAGGAGTGTCGCCTCTTATTTATAGATTTGGCGACGAACTACGATATCGCGTATGCAATATCGCAAGGAAAGACATGATATCACGTACGCGATATCGCATGGGATGCGATATCACGGCAGCTATCGCGTACAATGTAATGCCCATTCATAGGGAGTAAGAGCTAACACCCGAAGCCCCATAGAAAGAAAGCTAGTTGAAAGAAGAAAATGCCTAGGTGACTTTCTTTCTACAACAATCAACTAACATTAACCTATAAAATTAAAAAAAAATCAACAATGCCTAGATCTAGCTCTAAAGTAGGTCAATTAATATTAATTTTAAGAATTAAGAGATAATTTTATAAAGAAATAGCCATAGTAAAACATCTGTGCAAGATTCATCAGATTAAAAAAAAAGAAAACTTTTATTATTCAACCTTAAAATAAATATCTAATCAAGATTCTTTACACATTTGTAAACCAAAGAAATGGCCACAAAAGTAGATAAATTAATAATCTCATATTTGTTCAATCACATAATAATATTTTATAATTTCTAACAACACACAAAACAAGATCCTATGAATTTAACTCTTGTAACCATTTTACCATTAATTATTTAATCAAGAAATTCATATGTTCAATCGTAGAGAATAAATAAATATTAACCATAACTTAATGTCCTAGGTTTTCCCCCACTTCATCAACTAATAGAAACATATCAAAATTAGACTTGAGAAGGTATAAGGAAAAAAAGGTATAATCCAAGATTTATGCATTCAAAGGGGGAGGGTTCATCAACCAAATTCCAATCAAAGTCCAAGAATTCAAAAATTTTAAAACATTCACAATTATCAATGGGCCCAAGGATACTCTCACTTTCTGCCAGTGGTACCAATCCTCATAAAAGGGATCCTTGGCCCCTATTGGCAATCTTTTGTCAAAAATACCTCAAATCATTATGGGTGTTTCTAAATTGCAACAAAAACAACTCTCATCCAAGTCATTTAGGTATGATAATGCAAAGAATGGGCAAAGAGATCCAAAAAAAGGTAATAAGGATTTCAAAAATCTAAGCTAACAACAACAATATTGATATTTTCATACAAGCATTGTGAAGGTAGTTAGACAAGCAAAAAAATAGAAGTTTAAGAAAATAAGCCAATGCTGACCATTATCAAACATAACAAAGATGGATCATTTTACCTCTTTGCTTAGATATCTTGCTTACTAGGAGGAATTATCAAAATATTGGATTGCTATGTCGCACTTGTTTTTTTTTTCTCCTTGTTATCTCTTGTAGCAACCATAGTATTTTCTCCCTTCCCAACCACACTCCCTATTATTGTATCCCTTTTTTTTTCATTCTGCTCAGCTACTTTTTCCTTCTATGGTTTTTTTCCTCTCGTCAGCTATTATTGTCATCACGTGACCTTTCTAAAGCCATTGAGAGGGTACTTATACTCTACTATTTTAAACTAAAAAGATCAATGCATCACATTTAGATAAAATAAAATAAAATATAAAATATAAAGCTATTGTATTTAAAAACAATATCCATGGGTCAAGTTCCTCCAACTTGATTCATAGGTCAAGTTCCTCAGTATGAGCATTCTTTTACATCTCAACATACCTATTTTAGCTCTTGGGGCACACCTTAAAGTATTGTCCTCTATTTTTCTTTTGTTTCTTAGCATCTCTATTGAAATAGAATAGAAAATATTTTTTTTCCCATATATTTATTATTATTATTATTTTAAAGCATTCCTAGCATGTATTTTAAAGCAGATTTCTTATGCATAAAGTATTTAAATATACATATAAAAAAATCTAGTCAACAAATTTATTACTATTTAAATTAGTCATTTCTACCACAGTCCAAACAAAGCACACACACAAGTTGTCAACAAAACATGCACACAAACACAAAAAAAGACTATTACAACCATTGATGCAAAAACTCAAGGATAAGTGGTTCCTTACATCCAAGCTACTATGGGAACTTTAACATCATTAAAAGATGGAGGCTTCATCATTCTAAATTGCTTAACATGTGCTTTCTCAATGGATCTTCTACCATTAGTCGTTGAGTGATCAACTTGGTGTTGTTCACCATTCCCTAGATTAGATTGATTTTGACTTCTCAAGTAGTTGTACATCTCCTATACTAGATCATTTTGAAAGACTTCCCCATTGAGTTGATTGGAGTTTTTCCTATTTGAGATCTTTCTAGCTCTTCTTGGCAACATCCTACACCAAAAATTCAAGAACACTTATAAAACATTCATCTTTGATATCAACTTGTAACACCTCACTAACCAAGATTAGGTTAGAAAGGTATTACTTAGATAAAACTTGAACTATGTGAAAAACAAAATTAATACTTAAAAAAATGAATGGATGCCAAGAATATTCAACAGGAAAATCAATAAACATCGATAAAAATAAGCACATAAGGTCAAGAAAAATATGGTAAAAGATAAAATGTTATAAGGAATATAGTGACAATAGTCCCATATGTATAAAACCTAACTTTCACACTCAAAAAAAAAAACAAAAGAAAAATATGAAGCTCTATTGTCCAAGACAAAAATTATAAAACAAATACCAAAAAATTACACTCAAAATAAATACTAAAATCACTAAGAAATTTCATAATATCATATATCATCAAAGAGGCATTAGGCTTTAATGTTAGGAAAAGCCACCAACTAACAAATTGAAAATTACTATGCTACATAAATCAATATTCAGAAACAATTTAGGCTTATACTAAAAATAGAAAAAATATAAGTATAATCCTCATAGAAAATAGTTAGTGTAGAATATCTAGTCAAACATTGTAGCATAGAATCAATTAATTGAAAACTAGAATCATAATAATAAACAAATAATGCTCCAAAACTAAATTCTAGTCATTATCTTCATCATCAAATTCCTCCTTATCACTATAAAAACATAAATGGAATTAGTCCTAAGAGTGAGTAGGAAAAATAACTATAAAATAATCCCTTGTGATTTTGGTTTAAAGCATTAGGTATTTAGATAATCATGTATAAGAAGTATTTGAAAACAAAGAGTTAACAAAACCAAATACAAACATAAATCAAATAATATATAATAATCTAAACTAATAATCAAATAAAACTAATTAAAACTCCTCCACCATCCACTATGTCCAACAAATAAACTAAATGAACAAAAAATACTTACCAACTAAGACTAATAGTATAAGTATCTAGATCACTACAAAGAAAGGCTTCCCACATAGACATCATAAAAGTTATTGGCATTATTAAGAAAAATCAAATCTAAAGCCAAATGATTAAATATCAAACATACATATGAAAATAATTCCTTGGGTGGTGGGAGATGTAACCAATTTCTTATGAGATCAAAAATGTCAAAGATCAAGAATTGCATTGCTAAATAAGTTTCTATGATGTCAAATAAAAGGGACAAGCCAAAATGTATGTTCTAATGATTATCTTAAAAAATGTAGTAAAATGTCAAATAGGAATTCTACATTCATAGAGGTCATTCTATGCTACTAAAATGATAAAACATTTTCAGGTTTTCAAGCATTTTGAGAAGCCCTAGATATTATGTTTTCACTAGTTTCTCAATTTTTTATGGCTTGGATGCTAGGGATAGCTTTACAAACATTTCTTGGTTTTCCATGTAGATTCTAAAAATGACATTAGCATTCATCATGAGCTACATTGTGGCCTCATGATGGGATTATGATTGATTGGAAATGATATATTATTATCCATATCAACAAGATTAAAAAATTATATTATAGGCTGTTAGCATCTAGCATTATTCCATGAGAGAAACATGCAAAAAACAACTCAAACCCCTATTTCTCTTACCAAAAAATTAGGTAGAATAGGAATGAAAATAAAACATGAGAAAAAGAGGTTAAAATGTAATCAAACTAGGAAAAATAGTTGACTAACATTCCATCCATGATAATCAATCTCAAGAATTAATAGAAATGTAGAAAATATTAATAAAATATTTAGATATGAAAACTAGGCATTTCATCTAATAATTTTTGAACAAAAAAGAATTGTTAAAAATGTATGTGCATAATGCAAATAAAAATTCATATAAAGTGGAGCAAAGCATCAAATTACCATACATGAAATGATAGCGCTATAGAAAAAAAAAACCTTTTCATGGGTTTGACCTCCCAAACATGCTCTAATCCTGGGTAAGGTTATGAGTCAATGATGGGATCTAAGAAAAATTTGAACCAAGATCTAAAACAATGGCTTACCAAAGATCATGGTTGACATTATAGATCTAGATCCTGTTCTCCAATCTAGCAAGTCTTCCTCTCTAGTTCTATCTTCAAGATGTTAACTATGCAAATGGATGATCCTTCATGGAATGGTTGCCACGTATGGATGGCTGCAAGAGTAAAACAAAGGTTAGGCCAAAACGTAATCTAATTGGAAAATTAAAAATAAAAATAAATTCTAATTCTAAAATATTTTTAAAATAGTTTTCTAACATGGACTAATACTCAACACTAGCCTAATGGGCATTCCCTAATGATAAGCATATAGTTATATCTAAGCTCAAGCTAATAGCAAATCCTAAGGTTAAAGCATAGCTAATGAAGAGGCTAACATAAGACCATCTAAAATATAAGCTAAAAATAAATTAAAAACTAAGAATAAAAAAATTAAACTCTCAATTTGCAAAATACAAAGTATCCAAATAATGCATACCATAAACGAAAGTAGTACCTCATGTGCCAATGACTCATCTAGTACGTGCTAACTCAAAACTCCAACAAAAATGTTAGTGTGCATATGCTAACTTAAAAGAAAAATATATAAATAAATAAAAATATTATAAATACTAAAATAAAAAATAATATATTAAAAATTTGTAAGAAAAAGGAAATTAAAAAGGAGATAGCAAGGCACTAGCTCAAACCACAAAAGCCTAGTTAAAAATGAGATGTTAGTGTAGTGGTACAAGTCTTGACCTAGTTATCTTAGGTCAAAGGTTCAATTCTACTAGGTAACACTTAGTTATAAACTTTATATGTATACTTTTAGGTATACCTATATTTTAATTATTTTAGTTTCGAACACCCTCCTCCACTCACAAAAGCATAGTTAATCGAAGGGAAAAGATTAATAAATCATAAACATAGGTTAGTAAATAAGGCATCAAGGATTTAAATCACAAACATACTTGGAGTAAATGGTATCTAAGGTATGGATGTTGCAAAATTTGTTCATGTTTTCGACATGAAAATGAAGATGGTCTACCCAAGTCTCATTTCATTTATGCTTACCCTTGATCCACCTTCATTGAATGGAAGTGGCCTACCTAGCAATCTACCCAAGTCTTATTTCATTTATGTTGTTGACACAAGAATTGAGAATACCTACCTAGATTACATTTTATTCATGTTTACTTATGGCTCATTTCATTCATATTTTTCAGGATCATGCATTTAATCATAAAATTGCAAATTCACAATGAATAGGTTATAAATCAAAATATCAAACCTTTAAATCATAGTCTCAAATACTTTTTAGATCATGTATTAAATCATAAAATGACATATCATAGTATTGATGCTTTTTATTAAAATACATTATCATCCACGGTTTTAAAACATGTAAATTATAGTATAAGATCTTTTTGATAAAATGCATTATGGAAGGAATTCCTTGCTATATTATCATATTAAAACTTTCATGTAAAGCATCTCTAGATGTCAATCTTACAAAAAGAATTTCTATGTCACATGAACTATAAAAATAAGGCTATTATGCCATACAGATTAATAAAACACACATATACAATATCTTCTTTGGTATTTTCATTCTACTTATATTCATATCATGTGTATGTTCATTCCCAACATTATCTTTTATTTAATTATAGTATAATTTTTAGGTAACCTAATGTTGGAATTATCAAATTATAATCTTTTTAATTTATTTTAACTAATTTATGGGTAATACGGCTACATATAAGAATATCACTTTAAGAAAATAAGACAGTATAACATAGCATGAGGTAATATAAAGAAGTAGTTAAATTTTCTTGTTTTAAAAAATTACACAACTCCTAGCATGAAATGAAAAAAAAATTAGCACAAAATGCATACTAAAACCCTAAAGTACTAGTCCAAATGATAATGATATTAAAAATTAATTAGTGTTATTCATGATTTCTTCTCCTATAACTCAGCAAGAAATTTGCTTTGAAGAAAAATATTTCTTCAAACTTATATTCTATAAGTAAGATAATTTGAGGATATTGGTATGTTTCTAATTTTTTCATTATTAAGATTCATTATTTATCAATTTTTATATAATAAAATCTTAAATTTCATTTGTTATAACTCCTAGTAATTGTTTGCAAAAGAATACGCTAACATTTCTAGTCAAGTATTTTCAAACACAAGAGCATTTCAAAAAATGCATAAAACTATAAAAATGAACACATCAAGATAAGAATAATAGATGCATAAAAATTATAAAAAAGAGGCATGTCATTTACTATTGTACAAAATGTTCCCTTTTTTCATTTCATCCACTACCCTAACATTACTATATCTATGGTTAATTCTAATGAATTAGAGTTGTATTCATTTTTTGATATAGAATAATTTCTAAAATAATGACAAGTTAGAATGAAAATTTTAACACTATTTTAAAAATAAATATAAACTAATTTGAATAGTCTTTTACTCATATTATTATTGGAATTTCATTATTACTTATTCATTATTCTTCTTCAACATTTATGTTTCAATGCATTATCAATTTTGTTAATCACTAATAAAGGTTGTTCATTTATCTAAAGCTTTATCCATATTTGTGTGTAGGTTATTTATTTCTACTAGTAATTATATATTATTTATTCATTTTATTAGTGTACCTTTTAGGTTTATTACATTTTCTCTTACATGCTAGTTATTTTTCTTTTACACTATCATACTTGTATTGCATATTTATTTTAGAGTAAATTCTATTTACCTAAATAAGATTAAGTTAGGAAATATAGGATAAAAATGCATTTATTTTATAGGGAACAAATGTGAGAATATATGGTTACAACAAAACATATCATTTAGTGTTGAAAATTGAACATTTTAATTATGTAATGTGTAGCAAATCTCTCTAGTATAATTAATTAACTTTGCATTAATATCAAAATTTAGTAACCAAAAGTTAATCATTTAGATTTCAAATAGCTATATATATCTTTTTTCTTACTTTGAGACGAATGATGCTTAATTCTCATGGTGGGAGGAAATATTTTCATTCTCCAACACAATGTATAGTACATGACCTGGTCCATAAAACTTACAAAATTGATCGATTTTTAAAGGATGCATATCAAGATAATAAAGTTACTAATATAATCTCTTTCTATGAAGAACTATACAATTGAATATTTATAGGTGAATTTTGAAATCATACAAATTGATTTATCTATGCATGTGAAAAAAATGAACATTTACTTAATGATATTCATATCAATTGAAATAGCTTAAAAAGCATGCATGACCATGCATGATAGAGTTGGAGAAACATAAATAAGTGTGGAAGACCTATAAGGGGAATTATGTCATTTATGAAAATGTATGTTCATACAAGATTGATTGAGAAACATATCATTTCATTTCAGTAGAACCTTATCCAATTGAATAGAAACCTGCATGCCAATATATGATAGACATATCATTTTATTTCCATTGAGCTCACGGATAATGAACTTGTAAGGCTATGCATGTTACAGGTAGCTAAGTTTAATATCATTAAAGATCTAATTAACTCTCTTATTTACTATTTTTAAATAAAGTTTATTAGTATCTATAAACATGCACTCTTGTGCATGATAGATTGGGATATGTATTATTTCATTTTCATTGATCTCATGTAATACGAACTCGCATGACTTTGCATGTTATGAGCATATGATTTTAGTTAAATATAGTAATTAATAATTTTTTCATTGAAATCTTTGTTGAATTATGACTCTATTGATGTCAAGGGACTTAAGTATACAATATCATGAAATGTTATCTTCTTGTTAGGTGTAACTAGGTAATATCATTTTAAATAATAAAAAAAAAGAAAATGTTTTAATTATTGTTGATTCATTTATCACAATACTTGAAATTAATACTCTTTTTATTCTAGGGTATCATGAATGATGGAAGATGCATCATTAGTTAGACATGAAAGAGAATTATTGTTTGGAAGAAAGATTTGTGTAGTGCATAAGTGCTCTACATTAGGATTTCTTACTAGTGGCTTAATCTAGAGAATGCATGAGGGAGATACCACTAAAAATTCTAGAAAGGATAACTATAAAGAAATTGTAATTAATACCTATTTAGAATTAGAGAATGTGATGATCAAGCTTGTAGATAATGAGTTAGGAATATAACTTGAAAACATATATGAGCAATGTCATGACTATCATTTCTTTAGTAGAAATCAACTTTCAATGAATGTATGAAAACAAATGTAGTGTTTATGTTAGTGAGGTAGATACATACGTCTAGATTCCCTACATGCATGTTCTACAGGAACATATGACTGATATTTGTTCATAGATTGAGCTTGTTGAGCTACTTAGTAGTTGACCTATGCATCCAATATGTAATACATGTATTAATATAAGAGCTTACAAGATCGTGTAGGGACACCTCTTCCAATCCCCTTGTTTTACACTACATGTTATGTGATTTTTTGAATTGATTTTGTTGGGGATGATTCTTGGATGTTTTGGCATGTTTTAAGGTGTTTTTGGCTTATTTTGATGAGTTTAGAAGGTTCCAAGATCTATGGGGACTTTTTTGGAGCAATTTGGTGGCTTTTGGCATCAAAATGAGCATTTTTATTTTTGGCACCTACAAGATAGACATCTCCCTAGAAAGATGGACATCTCCACTGAGACGTCTCACCTAAAGTGTGGACATCTCAACACTAGAGTATATGTCTACCAAAAATAGTAGATGTCTCTCCTAAAATCAAGGCTTTCATAATAGACATCCTAGCAAAGCCAAAGATAACCCAGATGCATGAGGAAACTTTTTCCAATTTAAGAAATAGGTAAAGCAAGATGGAAACAATTGAGGAGAAGGTGAGAAGACTTGAGAAACATCTAAAGAACCTCAAGTTGAGTTGAGGAAAGGTTTCTAGGATTTTTATCTTATGGTTGCTTATAAATATTGATGTAATTCATCATGGTTAGTGTTGTAGTGCCAAGTTCCAAAGTGTCCCGTGCCACAGTGCCAAGTTCCAAAGTACCAAGGGCCAAAGTATAAATGCTAAAGGCCAAACATTCCAATAGATGGTAAGAGAGAAAGCTCTTAAGGGAAGAGAGCTTGTGCAAGGAAGTTGAGTGAGAGGCAAGGAAGAACACTTGAGAGAGATTAGAAGAATCTCTTATAAGTGTCTTATCTTGAGCTCAGGCTTCATTGTGAGCAATTGAGGATTAAGAGAGGACAAGTGTGGCCTCTAAGATCCTTGGGAGAGTTGCGAGTTGAGCTTGGCTCCTCATCTTTGATGTATTTTCTATGTATTTAAGAAATTATTTTAATATAAGGAATATTTTCTCTATTTTATTGTGTCATTCTTATTTTCTAAGCTAGATATACTTGGAAGTTGTGGATTGGGTCCTACTGGGATTTATCAAGGTGCAACACCCTTGCACCACAAGAGAAGGTAATCCACAAGAGTAGCATATCATGAAAATAATCAAATACTTTTTTATTTACACCATAATTGATTTAGTTCAAATATAGATGAAATGCAAAGTATTTGCTGCAAACTAAAATATCTTCAAAATATTACTTTGGAAGAAATAAATAAGACATCAACAATGTTGTCTAGGTTAGATAAAAATATGTTATACCATATATCATGAATGAATTTTAATTGAATAAGATCATAATCAATGGTCTTTCTCAAATAATAACTATGAAGTATTATAGTAGAGAAATATATAAGAAGTCTAGGTTTACTATTCATGGAATCCCAAGTAATTATTTTTACTGTCACTTAAGCAATTTTAAATAGGTTCATGTATATATTGATCATGAAAAAAAAGCTAAAATAAATCCCCAGTCTAGTAGGATAGCAATAATTAGAATTTTTTAATGAGTAGTAAATGAAATGATAAATTAGTCATCCTTTGAGAATAGGTAGGTTCTATGAGATGGTGTTGACTTTCTAGTATGTCAAAGCATTAAGGAAAATGGAGTACAAGGGTGTTTGTGTGGTTGTGTCATTGTTTTGTTTGTAGGAAAAAAATGTGAATGCTTGTAGAAGCTCAAGAACATAAACAAGGAACAAAAAATTCAAGTGCAAAGAAAGGTTGAAGAAAGACACCTCCAATAAATAGTAGACATCTTGGTAGGATTGAAGGTAGCACAGGAAAAGATGTCTCTACAAAACAACAAACATCTTTCAACAAACAAAGATTTCTTTCATTAGATAAAGATGTGTTTGTAAAATGAAGGCCAATTATAGAAAGACGTCTTTCACCAAAAGAAGGCATATTCCCAAAATGGAGGCTAAATGTAGAAAGATGTCTTAGTCATGAAGAAGATGTCTTACATGATCATTAGCTAGCCATTTCATGAGTTCTAAGATGAATTTGGAAACATAGTGGCTATAAGAAGACATCATTCTCATTGGAAAATGTGCATGCTCTTGTACTATCATTGTGTAATCATTTGGCAATCATTGTTGCTCCTCATTGTTCTATCTTTTTTCTATTGTAAAGTGAGCTATATCTCAAGTACAAGGATTAGCAAACTAAGTTTCATTCATCCATTGTAATCATTGTTCTCTTTTGTTTCCTTGAGAGGTTGATGTGCTTCTTGCAGGAAGGCATCTTGCTTAATTTTGTTGGGATCCTACAAAATTGAGTGTTGGTGTAGCACCACAACACTTTGAAATAGAGCTCAAGTTGTAAAGGTTGTGGGATCTTGAAAATCACTTTCTAGGCTTGTTGGAACCTTGTGAGGTTGAGTGGATTCATAGCATCAAATTACCAAAGCTAATCTTAGAGCTTGTATGGGGTGTGATACCCTCCAAACCACATTTGAAAGCAACAAAGTCCTGAGATGAACTTGTGAACTACCCTCCAAATGTGGACTACCCAAGTTGGAAAACCACATTAAATTTGATGTGCATTTTGTCTCAAAGTATTTTAATTTGAATAACTTATTCATCTCCCTCTTCTAAGTCCAATGATCCACAAGTGGTATTAAAGCCTAGTACTCTTCCTCATCATTAACTTCAAAGAGTGAACAATGGAGGGGATATCTTATACAAAGCCACCCATGTTCGATGGATTTGACTTTACCTACTAGAAAGCTAGAATGCAAGGATTCTTTAAATCCATGGAGTTTGAAGTTTGGGAATCAATCTTTGAAGGCTAAACTCCACCTATCGATAGCTCCACTAGGATCATCAAGCCCTCCAACAAATGGACACAAGAGAAGAAAGATAAGGTCATGTTTGATTCTAGAGCAAAGAATTATTTATATTGTGGTTTGGAAAAATCTAAATTTAATAGAATAGAAGGATGTAAAATTACTAAATAAATTTGGAAAATTCTTGAAGCTACATATGGAGGAACCACTTTTGTTAAGTAATCAAAATTGTTAGTCTTGCAAAGAGAGTAGGTTAAGCTTAAAATGACAGAAGATGAGAAGATAAAATATTACTTCTCTAGAGCCAATGGTATTGTTGTAGCTATTAGAGGTACTAGTAAATATTTTCCTAAAATCAATGTGATCATTAAAATGATCAGAACTGTTCATCTAGAGTTTAGACCTAAGGTCATGGCCATGGAAGAAATCAGAGATTTCTCAACTCTAAAATTTGAAGCATTTCAAAGTGCTCTCATTGCTTATGAAATGAATATCATAAGCAAAGGAGCTATCCGAGAAAGATCCATTACCTTCAAGACTTCCTCCAAGAAGAAGGAGCTCAATGAGCATGATGAGGGCAGTGAAGATGAGTTTGCTTTTCTCACTAAGAAGCTACAATGACTAATAACGAGAAGGAACAAAGGAACACATTAGCAAAAATTTGATCACTTCAAAGGTAACGAAAGAGGTAAGAATTTTTTAAATTCTAATTTAGATTTTTCTTCTATAGAGAGTTGGGTTTGCGGAGGAAGAGACCATATGTCCTTCAAATGTCCTAGTAATTTCAAATTGCAACCCAAGAACAAATCCACTGAAGAAGTAAAGAAGACCAACTTCTATACAAGTTGGGATGATGAGGAGCAAAGTGAGGAAGAAGTGGAGGATGATGCAAAAAATTCACATCTCATCTATATGGCCCTCACTGATGATGACACTTATTCATTATTTGATGATCTTAATGATGAAGAAAGGTTTGATCTTTTATGTAATGAGCTTCTATCATTTCAAAGTCTTTATAATAAGTTAAATAAACAAGTCAAGTCTAAAGATTAGGAATTATCTTTGTTGAATTTGACTATTTTTTATCTTACTAAACAACTCTCATACCTAAGGGCTGAGAATGAAAAGCTAATTTCATCCTTAGAATAAGCCAAATTGGAAGTTGCAGACATCAAATTAATAAATGAAAGATTGGAAAAGGGAAATGAATTGCTTTGAATGATACTAGGACAAGGAAGAAGTCTGCATAACAAGAGTGGTCTAGGATGCTACACACAAGAGCAGTCACCTTCTATAAACCCATCACAATTGAATGATACTTTGGAAGAAAAATCTAGCACATCAAAATGAGAGGAAGCACCCATCAATCAAAATGATCCTAAAAGATTTGATCATCCTAATCCCACATACTTCCATAGAAGGATGAGGTGTTATTATTCTCACAAGTTAGGACATGAACAATGGGATTACAATCTTAAGTATTATCATATAAATAATTGGTCATATCATAGGACTCCTTGGTCTTATCAAATTGCACTAAGAAATGATTTTGTGCAAGATCATACAAGAGATTGGATTTCAACTAAAAAGACTAGAGAAACAAAGAAATAATGAGGAATTAAATGCCAAAAACATGGGAATTAGGATCCTCTCACCAAAAAATTCGTAAGAGGAAGCCAAACTTTGGACATTGAAGAAGTTTGGTTGAGAAGAAAATCCTCAAAAAAGGAAACTCATTGTCTAGCCTTTTGAATACCATTACTTTGACAATGTAGTAGGTAAGTAGAGGTAAGTTTTTTCTTCTTAATTTTTGCAAGCTTTCATTAAGAATATGGTCCATTGGCAGCCTTTGCCAACCCCATTCTATTTTTGGCAAAGACATCTTCACAAAAAGAAAGACACCTACAAAAATATGTCTTTTAATGAGCAAAGATGTCTTTGTAAGTTTTCATACCTCATAGTAAATATTTCTATTGAGTATGAAAGATTCCTTCTATAATTTTAAAACATAGGAAAGACATCTTCCTTCTGAAAAAGACATCTTGTTTTTTGTTCAAAGTCCTTGTTTTCCACTGCTATTAAAGACAAAACCCCCATTTCTTTGTTGTATTCTCTCATTTGATCCCACAGAGACAACTAGGGATCCATCATCAAAAACAATTTTATTAGAGATGGCCCACAAGAAGGTTGAAAACACTTAGAGCACCACCAAAGAAGAAGTCCAAAGGAAGTTCCAATAGTGCACCATCTTCTTACATGCCCTAGTTTTGCAACACAAGTGCACAACATAGGTTTGAGGCAACTTGAACCACTAGCATAATTTTTGAACATTCTCTTACATTTCTAGCTCACAAATAGCAAGCCTTGCTAGATTATGTTAAGCTTCTGAACTAGAGTACTTTCATTACTATGAGTTTTCTAGTTCCTGAGGTACTGATTAGGGAGTTCTACTATAATATTGTTGTTTCTAATGTTTTTGTTGGAGCATTCACATCAATGGTTGGGGAAATTGTTTTTGAGGTCTCTCCCCAAGTTGTGAATGTAATTCTGGATATTTCTAGTTCAGATGTCTTCCAAGTAACCATTGATACCATGCATGATATTTACACAAACAATATAATGCTTGTAGGACACGATGAATTCTATGATGTATTATTTAGAAGAGATATGTCTTTTGATAGGGACCATATTGATAAAAGCAAGATGACTCCTAATGCCTCCACCTTGTCACTTATTGTTCTATACAACATCATTGTGAAAGGGGAAAACTACAAGAATCTACTGCCATCCTAGGCGTTGTACTTTATTTTATTCTCATAAAATTACCATTGGACCTAGGGCATACACTCTACTAAGACATTTTTAGCCTCTATGTCAAGGAGAGGGTCCTTGGGCACCCCTACCTCAGTAGCTTATTAATTCACTAGAGGGGTGTACCTATTCCATATTTACCTTTGCTTAAAGGTAAGAGGAATCTCAATGAATAAATTGAGAAGAGGATTACTTCCCATGTCGCTGAAGTAGGACCTAGCACTAAACCACGAAAATAGAAGAAGGAAGAATCTCCATAACTAAAGAGATCAAAATCCACAAGTGCCATAATTAGTTCATCTCTAAAGAATCTTCTCTAATCCTTTGCACAAGCTATCAGAAATCTTGGAAGGAAACTCTCTTACTTGCGTAAGAGTTTGAATGCAACTAGCATTCCACCTTCCTTCAATAGGTAGGTGTTTGAAGAGCTTACTACTCCTCCTATTTCTATCAATGAGGAGGATGTTCCTATGCCACCAAGACATTCTGTAGTAGCCAACCCTTCACATATCTATGACTCAAGGATGAAGTCTAACTTAGAGCTTGAGGAACCACTGGCACATGTTTAGGGGGAGCATCATGTTCCCATGCAGCAGCATCATGATCCTACACTACCTATTCAATCAGTCCCTCCATCAACTGATGCTCCTAGCTCTTTTGAGCAATGGGCTATGGAGAGTATCTTTGGGACCATGTCCCAATGGATTCCAACTTAGCAGCCTCTAGTTCAAATAGATCCTCCAACCTCATCTCAATTTCAAGTAACACTTTGTCAAATAGATCCTCCAACCTCATCTCAATTTCATTAATTGTGCTCTAATGTGATTATGGACAATTTGATATGTAACAGTTTGAAAATGAGTTATAGACAAATGATCTTTATTATTTGTTATCTCTATGTGGTATACCATTGCTCTTTATTTTTTCCTTTTCATCATTTTAGTATTTTCCATGTACTATCGAACTCCCTTGAACCTCAATGCTTTATCTTAAACCCTAGCTACCATAGTAATTTATATGTCTTATTATACTTTTTAAAGATTTATTTATATGCCTTATCCTTTTTGATGTTGTTCAAAAGGTGGGAGAGTATAGTTTCTAATATAATTGGAGATTTTGCATGTCTACTAACCCATTTTCTTAAGTTTTCAAAATCACAAAAAAGAGGGATATTGTTGACCTTTTGGTATGTCAAAACATTAAGGAGAATGAAGTACAAAGATGTTTTTGTGGTTGTTGTGTTTGTAGGACAAGAATGTGAAGGCTTGAAAAAGCTCAAGGACATGAACAAGGAATGAAGAATTCAAGTGCAAATAAAGGTTGAAGAAAGACATATCCAAGAAACAATAGATGTCTTGGCAAGATTGAAGGCAACATAAGTGAAGACATCTTTCTAGAATGAAGGCCAGATATAGAAAGACATTTTTCACTAGAAGAAGATGTCTTCCTAGAATGGAAGCCAAATGTAGAAAGACATTTTAGTCACAAAGAAGACATATTCTATAGTGGTCCAAGATGAATTTGGAAACTTAGTGGCTATAAGAAGACATCATTCTCATTCAAAAATATGCAAGTGCTTGTACTATCATTGTGTAATCATTTGGCAATCATTGTTGCTCCTCATTGTTCAATCTTTTTTCTATTGTAAAGTGATTTGTACCTCAAGTACAAGGATTAGAAAACTAAGTTGCATTCATCCCTTATAATCATTGTTCTCTTCTGTTGCCTTGTGGGGTTGATGTGCTTCTTTTGAGAAGGCATCTTGCTTGAGCTTGTCAAGATCCTACGGGATTGAGTGTTGTTATAGTGCCAAACACTCTAAAGTATAGCTCAAGTTGTAAAGGTTGTAGGATCCTAGAAATCACTTTCTAAACTTGTCAAGACCTTGTGGTGTTGAGTGGATTCATAGAATTAAATCACTCTAGAGTAGAGCTTAGAGCTTGTGTAAGGTGTGGTACCCTCCAAACCACATTTGAGAGCAACAAATTCTAGAGGTGCACTTGAAAACTACCCTTCAAGTTTGAACAACCCATGTTGGGGAACCACGTTAAATTTGGCATGTGTTTTGTCTCAAATTATTTTAATTTGGGGAACTTATTCACCCCCCACCACACCCCCCACCCTCTAGCTTCTAAGTTCAACGATGCACAGATGGAACATGTGAGTTAGTGAAATCCTAGTTTATGTCAATGAATCAAAGGATATTATTGAAGAATTAAATAAATCTAGTTTAGAAGAACTTGAAAAATAGTCCATTTGTAAAAGCTACTTATCAAGAATTTTTGGCCCATATTATCTAAATGTCACATTCAATAAAAAATATGATGTATTTAATCTATAGAACATTTAATATCCTTGATAACAGAAGAAAATGAATAATTGATCTAATAGTGAAGGAGAAAATACAAAGAAACTTGCAAAAGTACTATGGCTATGTTACAATATGTACAAATATATATTATATTTATAAAGATATGGCAACAAGGTAACCACAAAATTACATTAACATCATTCATGATAGGCTGGACAAGTTTGAGAGATTGATATGTTAGCTTTTAATTCTATCCAAGGGTGTAGTTAACAAAGAAAAATTTCAAATACCCTTCACTGGGATACTTGTGAAGGATCACAGATTAATCCACTTTGATCATTGTGCATTATTTTATGCATAGATGAACTTTTAGCTTATCATGAATTCCTTATTAAAGTATTTGTAACATCTTGAGGAGCATCCCATAGAAAAATATGGGGGTTGTACTATATGATAGTAAAATAGAAGGAAGGTTTGACTTAAAAAAAAACATTGCTATGTCAATATTTATTAAGTAATTACAAGTTCTATCAATCAGATATCTTAGTAAGAATATAAATAAGAATAAACTTTTAGTTATTACTAAGAATCTTATTTTACAAATGGATAATTACAAAGGAGAAAATGAAAACTAATATAAATATATCTCTATTTTTCTTTATTGATAATCAAAAAAGTTTTTAATGTCATAGAGCTAAGATTCCTACTAATGGAATACATTCATAAAGATATTGATGGGACTTTCAACATGTTATCTATAAAAATGTTAAAAATGGAACTAACTTCACTTTTAAAACTCTTGGATCTTTATTGTATAATAGATATTAATAATGGTAGAAACTATAGTCCATACTATATTGATGAAATATATGACTTTAAGGGTTATGTTCATGAGGTTATTTCCAATAGAGAAAAAATATTATATTGCACCCAACACATTCACTATATTAGATTTTATTTTGACATAAAATTTTGGTTATGATTTGGAAGAGAAATATAAGAGAAAAACAATGATCTAATACATTTGAACTTTGGAATACGGTTAATGGGTGGTTGCATATCCATGTAGGAGATCTACCAAAACTGAAATATGGATTAGAATAATTATAGGATTACATTAGAAAAGTTAATGAATGTGCAACCTCTTGTATTAATGAATGTAGAGAAATTATGAAAGGGATGTGAATGTCAAAAATATTGGAGTACAAGAATAAAATTGAATATTAGTTTATTGTAATGTCTAGGTTTCTAGAATTGTAATATTTGAATATAATTTTACCAATGTCTTCATAAGCATTTTGGTTAAGTAAAGTTTAAGTAGAGGTAACAAGAATAATAGTAATAGACTATAATGAGAAAAAATGATCCCATTGAGGCATAGGTTGTTGTGCAAAGAAACAGACCTAAAAAGATGTTTAACCCATTCTATAATATTAAGAAGATAATAATGTTGTTATTGTATCTAAAAGACTTAAATAAAGGATATGTGATATGGATTGGAAGGATGTGCAATTTAGAATAAGAAAATGATAAGCTTAAACAACTCAAAATGGATCAGTTTGCTCAAAAATCAAAAAAAATGTAAATGGGTTGACATCAAATGGATTTACAACTCTCATGAAAATAAATCTATCACTATGCATCCACGATTAGTTATATATGGATGGTTAAGTAGATTTGAGGATGTTAACAAGGTAGTATTAAATTCTCAAGAAAAGGGTGCATTACAAGATGTGCTTTAGAAGAAGAAATACAAAAAAAATCATAAAACATGATATCCAGAATAATAATTAAAAATATATAATAGTAACTAAACAACACTTAGGATTTATCTATTAATGTTATGTATTGAACTATCATTAAATGGTACATTTACCAATTTTGTCTTAATATTGGTTATAGTAAAATAAAATTATGAATTTAATTTTAACTATTTTCTATAGAATTTATTTATATCTAATAATATGGGACTATCATTTTTATTAAAGATTATACATGATACCATAGCATGATCAACCATGCATATTCTGGGTACTAACATAAAATGAATTTTCCCAAAAGTTTTATGTTAATTAACCTTGAATTTACCAACATTTTAAAAATATTTTAAAATTCTTATCTTTTTATAACCTTGAATTTTTGAAAATTTATTAGATATTTTAAATTTAATAAAAATCTCCTTGCATTTCCTTTGGTACCCAACAAATCCATATTTAATGAAAGAATATAAGGTTAGTGATATGAGTACTTAATATTAATTTGTAAGTATAGGTATTTTTGTAGTCTTTATTTACTATTGATGCTAGTTCTTCTTAACTGGTAACACTAACAAGGATGAATCTAGATACATACCCACTCTCTTAGATCATGTACCAACTATAAAAATGATTATATATCCTCCCACTCTCAAGATGAGGCTTGAAACAAGAACCTCATCAATGCATTATAGTAAAGATCAACCTAAAAACCTTTAGGATGCCTCACCACCAACTAGTCTGCTCCTCATTATGGCTTCACCCACCACATAGTTACAAAAAAACTTATGCTATTTATAGCATCTTAATGAAACATATCATACTTAATGATCATAAGCAATTCATGATACATGTATCATCACAAGGTCACTCTCAAAAGAAGACAATAAGAAACCCATGCTACATGCATCCTATTAACTTTATTTCATGACACATTTGTAATGAACTAGCATGTTAAGCCAAAATTCACAGTTGTACCTAATGCACACTAAGTTATGCTTACAACGTTACATCACAATACATAGGCCAAGCACATACATGAATCATCATAGCATATTGGCCTTGCTCAAGGTCCTAGTATAAATTTCATTTTCTTTTCAACATCATACAGAACATTTTCCTACCTTATCATAACCTAAGAATGGCTCATGTTCCTTTAATTTTCTCCAAGCCCCAGTTCACCATGGCTCTTGATAAGATCATAGCCTTCACCATGAGTTGGTCATGATTCAAGTGTCGCTCACTTTGGTAAAAGAAATATTAATAAAAAAAGTTTTAGAATCCTTGTCTCAACCTTGTTTTAGGTATATTATGCCTTACATTGGCCTAGAATTCAACCATAACCTAGTCATGGATCCATCGTAACTAGTATTCCTTTTATTTTTACCACCATGACTACATTGTAATGACACTATAATTCACATTCCTCCCTAAACCAATGTTTTGTGTTCTTTCAAAAATCCAATAGTGAGTAAGCCATAACCTCAATGCAACCTTTTTTTATCCAAATTATAATAAAAAAAGTGAAACAATGACCACATTTTACTCAATGATCTTTTTTTACTCAATACTTAACCCAACCCATAGTTACCCTCATGGCAATGAAAATGCATACAATTGCGCACTATTAGAAAGCTGTAATCAAGTTATTATAGTTCCCAAAAGGTTCTCATTCATCCCACAACATCCATAATTAAATTCCATATAAATTTCAAGTGTTAAAACATTTACAATAACATGCAATCATAACTTATACATATGCAAAACCTAGCAACAATACAAGCATAACCACCTAACTATCACAAAGATTAGGATCCATGAGTATGCATGATCTTTAAAATAACAAAATAGAAGTAAGGTAAATGCTACCCATGAAATCAACTAAACTTGTAGAAATTAGAAATATTTGAAATAAGATACTAAAATGATCAAAAATCTATTCTAGATACATCAACACCTGAACCAAGACTCCAAAACCATGACTTTTCTAAAACCAACTTTCAAACATTCCAAAAATCACCAAAATCTATTAGAAAATAAAAGAGAATGAAGAAGAAAAGTGTTTTAATCAATACTAGGAGATTGGAAGGAGAAAATGAAAAATTGAAATGTGTTTTATATTTAAACTAATATAATTTAAAGTATTTTTAATTTTCTTGTAAAAAGGGTAATTTCATAAGTCTCTTTTACTTTTCACATGTCCCAACTAATATTCCTAGGATCCACATCTCATAACTAACACATAAGGACTCATAATGAAAATTTAATTGAATTTAAAACCAATACATCTTACTAACATTATATTCATATTATTATACATACATAACCAAGCATGCCAAATATGTCCACAATACTACCATGCATAATTTCATAAGAAATCATAGAAAAAATAAATCATACAAGTACCTACTATGTGCTTAGTATTCTCATAATCTTATTTCTTGCTAATGACAAATATCTTTTTGACACATCTAACAAGATTAGTATCAATGATCTTGGTAAACATATACATATAATCTTATGTTATCTAAGTTTCAAAATTGTATAACCTAATAATGACAAATCTAACTACTTGTGTCCATAATCCAAGTCATATGTAAGTGCACATAACCAAGTATAACATGATATCATGAGGTCCTACTATGAAGGGTTGCCCACTCTCCCACTCAAGAATCTTCCTCTTAGAACATCTCTAGGTATCAAACCTATATGTCTACCTTAATCTTTGATGTAGCCTTCTATACTTTATGCATATTTCACAATACCTTTACCATTGATATTGTTCTAATGTATAATTATCAAATCATCGTGAATGTTAAGTATTTGTACTAATATCTCAACATATGTTTCATTAAGCTATACCTACACACATATTCATGCTATAACATGCTACTCATCTGACACATATCTTCTTAACCTAAATACATGGAACACATCATGCATTCTTGATAACTTTGGTGGTAGAACTAATACTTATGCCATCCTACCAATTCTCTCTAATATCTTAAATAAACTCACATATCATGATGCCAACTTTCCCTTGTGACCAAACCACATCAATCCAAAAATGAATATAAATGAAAATATGATCACTAATTAAAAACTTAAATAACATTTTATGCTAATTAGCATAGGTGGATTTATCTATATTTCCTATTTTCAATCACTCTTACATCATCCAAATATTCTTGGTATTTTATAACATCATATTAGTGCTCACACGTTATCGATCCTCTATAGTGTTCAAACACGATTAAGTCTTGTAAGATTCATGATATAACATATCATACTTAGCTACATGCAAACTCCCTTAATAGCTATTATTATAAGCAAACATTACAATAGCTAATATCTAATTGCAACTATCATGACATTCCAAAGAACAATCTCACAACATATTCTTCAAGATCTAGTTTACCCTTTCTATTTGTCCATTGGTCTAAGGATGATATGTTGACCTCATATTCAACTAAGTGTCCACCTCTATCTAAAATGCTCTCTAGAATTTGGATATAAATCTATCATCTCTATCACTAATAATCTTCTATGATACATCATGCAAATGAATAATTTTTTCAATGTATAATTGAATAGTCTCCTTTGCATTCACTATAGCTTAATTGACAAGAAAATGTGTAGTCTTTGTTAATAAATCCACAACTACATAAATAGCATCATGACCACTTTTGTTACAATGTAAGCCAATAATGAATTTCATACCATCTCATGCTTCCACTATGAAATATCATGGGAATGTAAATAATCTCTATGTCTCAAGTGCTTTATTTTTACATTTATCATACCAAATAATGAGAAACATAATCACTAACATCCCTCTTCATACTAGGCCATTAATATGTCCACCACAAATCCTATTATGTCTTCTCGCTACTCAGATATAATTGGTACCTGCTCATGTATGTCTCAATAATAAGTGATGATCATATAGCTATTGGAATGTATATTGAACCATCTCTTTGTAGTACTTCTTAGTTGTCTACTATAATTGATCCATAAGCTGCAATCTACTCTTGCAACTCTCTACACCAAGAATCTTGATACTACTACTAAAGTAGATTATCATGTATATTAGACCAAATGATTAAACTACTAACTCTATTAACCACTTTGCTCAATGCATCTACCATCTAATTAGTGATACTAGCCATATAACTAATGATGAAGTCAAAATTAGCTAAAAAAATTCATACATATCCACTACAGTAAAATCAACTATGACTAACTCATAAGATATTATATACTCTTATGGTTAGTTCAAGTATTCACTTGTTCTTCATATAGATAATATTATCAAATATTCAAAGTAAACACCACTACATCCAACTCTAAATCATGCACTAGATAATAAGTCTCATGTGGCCTCATCTAACGGAAAACATATGATTCAAATTTATCCCTAGAAGCATCTATGCACACATCATAGAGGTGTCTTAAAGTAGGAGAGATCAATACAAGAATAGTTACCAACCTAAGTTTCAATTCATCAAAGTTAGTCTAACAAGATAAACTTTAAATGAAACTAGCCTCCTTCCTTAGTAATTGCGTCAAAGGAGATGTTATAAGTAAAAATGATTCATAAATTCATGATAATAACATATCATTCCCAAGAAACTATGAACCTCAATAGTCTAACAAATTAACTAATCATGAATAATAATGATCTTCACTAGATCCATTAAGATACTAGCTCCTGATACAACATGATCTATCAGTTGGATGTCTAATTTCTAAGAGGAATACTTGGATGGTTAAGTATATAACTAATACTCTTGTAATTTTTGCAACATGTTCCACAAATGTTCTGGATGTCATTACCTTTCTGGAAAATATACTTGAATATCATTAATAAAAAAAAATTATAAGATAATCCAGGTAAGGTGACAACATACTATTCTTCATATGCATGAACATTGCTAGGACATTTTTCAGCCAAAATGAAAGCCCTACGAATTCATTTTGGCCATAGTAGTTCCTAAGAATAATCTTTGACATATCCTTATCTCAAACTTATATATGATAATAAGTTTACTTGATAATACATGATCTTCTTAAAGCTAATTAGATAAGTCTTTATTCTTCATCATCACTTGATTCCTCTATATTTAATCAATACACACCTAAAAACTCCCATCCTTCTTCCTAATAAATAATACTAAACCATCCCAAGGAGAAACATTTAGATAAATAAGATCCCTATTAATTAGCTTCTATAAATGAATCTTTAACTTTTCTAACTCTATTAGAGTCATCCTATGATGATTCTTAGAAATACAATTAGTACTTGGCTTGATCTCGATCTTAAACTCAACTACTTGTGTAGGTGGTAAAATAGAAAACTCTATATGGAACTCATCTAAACACTCTTGAACCATTGAAATCTAATCAATCCCTATAATCACTACAAAATACACTAACATCATATATTAGATATTCCCATTACAAGGCATCTATTGAAACATTGATTAAGAAATTAAATCCAATTGATTTAATCTTGATTAATTCTAGATCTCTACCTATTTGCCATCAACTATCCATAGCCTCAAAAACTTTTGCTAATAGTCTAGACTTGTACGAGAGTGTAACTAATCCATATCCAATATCACATCATACTTTCCTAAGTCCATCACATGAAAATCACTAATTTATTATATCTCCTACAACTAGAATAACACATATTTATAAATTTGATCCACTTAAGTCTCATGAACTCTAGCAATAAGTAACACTAATTTAGAAAGAAGAATGTAACATGGAAGAACTAATCAAGATAGAATGCTAAGTTTTACAAATGAGTGACTAATGCTAAAATCAAATAAAATTAGTATAATAAGATCTAAGATTGTACCTTCTATTACCATAAGTATGTTTGGCTATACATCTAATAGTTGATTCTTTAGAAAATACACTCAACCTTGGGCTATCTATCTTGTGTCACTCAATTGGGTATGGGATGCTCCATGTCTATTAGATACAAGAGGTTTTTATTCTTGGCCTCTACCTCCTTTACCACTACTATCTACTTTCTTTGGATATTCTCTAGCCCAATATCATAATTGATCATAAGAGAAGTATTTTGGATAGTTCTTTTGGATATTCCCAAACTATCCACATCTATAATAAACTAGAGAAACTTCATATGTCGTGAGAGGAATGGTATTACTAGCTAGTTACATCTACCCACCACTATCTCACAAACATGTTTACTTGAAGGGACCAAGCCTTTCTTTAGGTGATGGTCCTTTCTTATATGCCTACCTTAATTCATGGCATGCCATATTTTCATACTGATTTCTCTTTTAAGTTCATAGCTATAGCTCATAGATATCATTATAAGAATTAATACAAAGGAAAAAAATATGATCCTTCAAATAAGATCTCAGTTATCTAATAAACCTATTAAGCTTAAGCATCAAAATGCATCCTTGGAGAATAACCACTGAGATAAAAATTCTAATATCATACTCTACCATAGACCAATTATCCTTGTACAACTTGTATAACTCATCCTTCTTGGCTTTGGTGTACTATGTAGAAATATATTTGACACTAGAAGAGATCAAAAACTCATCCCAAGTCATCTCTTTTTCCATGTAATCCTTGGCCTACTTCTTATTCCTCCTATAATGTCAAGTAGTGCCAACCAACTAATATATAACTAGCCTAGGTTGATATGCTAAAGTGCATTTTATTAGATCAAATTCCTTCTATAGCTCCTCCAACCACTCGATTACCACAATAGAATATGTAGTGCCTACAAATGTATGAGGCTCCAACTTGTAAAAATACTCAACCAAATATCTATTAATAAACTATTTATTTGTCTTTATATCACTACTTCCACTAGCACCATTGTAACAACCTCCTAAACTCCATAATAATTAGAGAAGGTAAAGCTACATCTAACCTATGCTATTGAAGAAATTCCAACAATTATGAAGCTATATTTGCCTAACATCTCATAAAACTATATCTACTATTTATTCTTGTGATGGTGGTTGTGTTCAAGCCTCATTCAAATCTTGACCTTTGCTTGTACTTATTCCTTACCTACCTAACATTAAATATCATATCATCACTACTAGAGTAAAAACCAAAAACCAAATTAAGCTACTAATGTAAGCCATGAATAATATGTATACTATGCAAGCATCCATAGAAGCTAAATAACTATCTAGTCCTATACTAAAATGAAAATTATCCATCTTCCTAGTCAATAGATACAAAAGTACATCTATGAACAAAGGAACCAAACCTTCATCATCTTCCTCAGTCCTACTTATCTCTAGTGATTCCAACTTTATCACCTGCAAAAGATACCATTAGTATACTATTAATTTATGAGGCTTTACACATCCTCCATAAATGGTTGATAGATGTTGTATCATAGGAGAGAAGTGAGAAAACATGAGCACCTACAATAAGGTTAGTACACATACATGTAAACAAGCATTCAAGAAAGCACATATAGCACCATCATTCAATAGACCTAGTATCATCCAAAAATCCATAGTCAATCATACCAACTAATCATCATGCAAGACATCATATCTAGATGAACTAATTAAAACTACACACATAAACTAGCTAAACATCATCAAATCACACTAATCATGACTAACATTCAAAGTATGGCACTCATGAAAAGAAAGAGCTTCATGATATAATTGTGAAGCAAGTATACAAGCCCATACATGCTAGAAAGTAGGTGGAACCTTCTCCTAGATACTTCCATTACTACAACATGAATGATTCTCAAGGAAGAAGATTCATGAATCTTTGTCCATGAAACCTAAGCTATACTTGTGATGATTTGAAGTAGTCCATCATTTTACCTTTATTTTTCCTTCATTTGAATGGAGGTATTAATGTCTTGGATAAGCCATTGTTTTGTGACCTAAAAAGATCAAACTCATAAAGGAATTTTCATCCAATATAGAAGCATTGAGGAGAGTAGCATCAAAAAATTGATATGGTTGAAATTCCACATTTAGTGGGAATTTAAATGATGTTCCACAGCTTCATGTTCAAAATTTTTTTCATCACTTGTAAGCTACAAGGATTGAATAGTGAGTGGCAGAAACTTCACCTTTTTTCCCTGACACTCACTAATTATGCTAAAACATTATATCAATATCTTCAATCCAACTCAATCTCTTCTTAGAAAGACATGTTAAAAGCTTTTACTATCAAATTCTAAACTTATGCCCAAGTTGCAAACCATAGAAAGAAGATATAGGATGGAAGTAGGATACTAATGGATCATTAGATGTGGCCATAGAATGATACAATTGTATGTTCAGTCAATGTTCAAAGTATGGGTTCAGTGAACATGACCAATTAATGTAGCTGGTAGAAAATGCATGAATGGATGGATATTTATGTCGTGGGTGATCTTTACAAGAGGTCAGTGGCTCAAATTGCTACTGTGTTAGATGTTGTAGCTAAATTGAAAAGAAAATGGCATAAGAATGCTAATGTACACGAAGCCAACATAAGTTCTCAATGTTAAAAGAATGTAAATAATGTTAAATGTAAGATTCAATCTTCTGATATTGTTGAATCCCTTGTGCAAGAAAGCCTTAGAACCAAAAAAGACTTGGCAAATCTTGCCAATGTTGTTAACAAGGTTTCTAATGTGTTAAATCAAAATATGACATCAAGTTTCAAGGATTTTGAACATAAGTTATTGAAGTAGCTATGAAGGTAGTTGTACCACAAGGCAAAAGTGAAAGTAAAGAAAAGGTTAAGAGATCTAACCATGACTAAATTCCTTATCCTTGTGATCCATTTTTTCAACCACAAATTCAACAAAGGATGGAACCTGATCCTCAAAGTGCTTCTTCTACATCGTAATAATCTTCCTCATGTCATCCTTTTCTCTACCATGAAACTTAGTAGGCCATGAATCATATACCTCATGCAATATCCAACCAATATTGGCCATATATACCACAACCATCTCTATGGCCACAAGTCCAACAATGTTCATCATGGCCCTATATGCCATCACAAAGGGTAATTTTAAATTATCTATGATGGACACATGTTTAATTCCATAATGCAAGGTACTATCTTCATATTCCATCATCATACACTCTTGGGTAGTACTATAATAATCATTTCCTTCTATGGCAAGAAATTCATTACCTCACAAATGAAAGCATTTTTGTAAGAAAAAGATAAGCACAACTGTCTATGAGAATTCACTCTTATCTTCTTCTTCACCATCATCTTCAAAGAAATAAGATAAAGAAGGGTATACTTCTAAACAACAAGTTTAGAAAGGATATGTCAAGTGCTAGTCTTGAACTTAGTCATGAAGGAAGACTCCTCCATGTAATGGATTCAATAGTATAGTATGATTTGTTTATTGGATATGTATTTTTTTTTATTTCTTTCTTTGGTGTGCTTTTTATTTGTGCTTTAATAAATTTGATATGTATAGTTTGTACTTTTAATATTTTAAAGCTTAATTCTTAATCATTCATGATCTTCAATTTTTCTTAGTATGTCCCTTGATCTTTTCCACTCTCTTAGCTTTGATCCTTTACCTCCCATGACTCACAATGTAGAAGCTATCCTTGATCAACAACATACACCATCTTGGACTTTTAAGATCTCTTGGTTCCTTTTGTGAAGCTATTGGTTTCCTCCCTTGAAATCCTTGAGTATTTAGCACTCTTTTGCTTAATAAGAGATACTTGAGAACTCCCTTTCTCATTAATCTCTACTTCATCAAACCCTTCATCTTCCTTTCCTTCCTAATGAATAGAAGATAATCTATCAATTCTCCTCAAAATATTGCCCATGTTAGTCTTGAATTTCTCCCATATCCCTTTTTGAAGTTTTTGCAAAATCTTGGTGTTTTTAGATCATTACTTTGGGAAGAATTTCTTGCATCTTAGCCATAAAAGCTTTAAATGAGTTCTTAAACTCCTAAAGCTCTTAATATGTCTTCTTCTTTAGATCCATATCTAAAGCAACAAGAATGATATCCAAAAGAAAATACAAAAATATCAACAACAATGTTCCTTTCATTCAAAGAAAATACCAAGCTTCAACATAAAAGTGTGGAAACCTCTAAACCTTTACTTTGGTACTAATCTGGTGTAGGGGTTTACACCTCAATAGACACCAATAGGATCCAATCCATAACTTCCAAGCAATTCTAGCTTAGAAAATAAGAACAACATAATAAAATAGAGAAAATATTTCTCATATTAAGAAAATTCTCAAAATACATAGAAAATACATCAAAGATGAGGAGCTAAGCTCAACTTACAACTCTCCCAAGGATCTTAGAGGCCATACTTATCTTATCTTAATTCACAATTGCTCATAATGGAGCCCAAGCTCAAGACAAGACACTTATAAGAGATTCTCCTAACCTCTCTTGAGTGCTCTCCCTTGCCTCTTACTCAACTTCCTTGCATAAGCTCTCTTTTTGCACAAGCTCTTTTTCATTGCACAAGCTCTCCTCTTACACAAGCTCTCTTCCCTCAAGAGATTTATCTCTTGCCCTCTACTAGGATGTTTGGCCTTTAGCAATTGGCACTTTGTCCCTTGGTATTCAGTACTAACAATGGTGAATTACATCAATATTTATAAGCAACCAAAAGGTAAAAATCCTAGAAACCTTTCCTCAACTCAACATGAGCTTCTTTAGATGTTTGAAAAGTCTTCCCACCTTCTTCTTAACTATTTCCATCTTTCTTTGGTTGTTTCCGAAATTGGAACAAGCATTTTTAGAGTTTCCCCATGTGTCTCAATCATCTCTAGCTTTGCTAGGACATTTGTTGTAAAAACCCAGCACTCGAGTTACACATCTACTATTTTGGGTGGACATCTATCTAATATTTGGACATCCACACTTCTAATTAGATGTTTAAGGCTATATTTCCATCTTATTAGTTGGACGTCTATCCAATAGATGCTAAAAATAAAATTGCTCATTTTGATCCATGGAACCTCTAAATATCTCCAAACAAGTATCCATAGATCCTGGAAGCTTCTAAACTCATCAAAATGAGCACAAAACACCCTAAAACATGCCAAAACATCCAAAAATTATCCTAAACAAAACCAACACAAAAATACACATAACATGTAGGGTAGAATAAGGGTATTGAAAGAGGTGTCCCTACACTAGCTACCATAGGTCATAATCTATTAAATCCTAGCGAAAACAAAGTGTTGCAAGTTGACTGCAATCTAATCATAAGTTATGATGGACACAAAAGTATTAACATGAGTGAACTATAAGTTCAACACCATTGAGAAAAGTCACATTAAAATAAAAAATGGAAACAAAGACTAGCACAAGCTAGGCTGTGAGTAGGATGTAAACTGAGCACAACTAAGACATGAGGTTACCAAAAATGCCCAAAACAGAGGAATTTCTAAACAATATCTTGATCATGACTAATGTCTAATCATATTCTAGTGGCATCAAGTTTCACTACATAATAAAAAACATAAGGTAATAAGTTTAAATTAAAAAATTTAGGGCATGAATATTCACAATTTTTCTCCAAACTTTTAGGAAATTAGATGTAAATCAAATTCCCAATTCTATTGCATCACTTTTAAAATAAATATATATGTAACATAACTTTGAAACTTTTGAGGGCATCCTTGACTTAAATCCCTGAGAAACACACTTCAATATTCAAGATAAATGGCCTAAAAGCATGATTACCACTTTAGAAAACTTCAGTTATACCTAGAATTTAAGCTAGATAGCTTGATTCTTGCTCTAAAAACATTCAAAGAAAGCTTGTAATATCAATTTTATGAAAGATTCATAAATCCTTAACATAAAGGCATGCATGAAGCATGCAAACTAAAATAGACCAAGATAAGAACACAATGAAGAATTAATGAGAAAGTGAACCCCAATTCTTCACAGCTTTTAAACTTCTTTAAATCATATTAAACTTGGAATGAATATGAATGTAAGCTATGAAATAAACTTGTGAGATAATAAATTTATAAGATCATTCATGAGAAAACATGTGAAAATTTAATAACCCTTGAGAATTCAAGCTTAGAGAAACATGGGAGAAGAATCCATGATGTGGGATTCACTCCTTAGAATAAGAGAAGTGTGCTTGCAAGAATGCAAGATAAGAAAAGAGGGATGAAGCTAGCAAAACTTCAACCAAACACAAAAAATCTTAAATAAATACTCAAAATTAAAGGAAAGTGATAGCTTCTTCATTCACTTCAAATTAATTAGCATCTACAAAATATTGATTGGAAACTGAAATTAAAGGAAACCCCTATATATACTCTTTTGTAGAAGGATCTTTTTCCTTTTGGTGTGGACCTTTCATGAAGGATTTTAGCCCCTTTTCTATGGTCCTTACTCTTTAAAACAAACACATTTATAGCTTCTATTACATTAAAAGAAAGACTTTAACATGAAAAAAAAGACTACTACTAACTCTACTCTACTCAACATGATAAAGAGAAGTTCATGGAGGAGTTGGAGGGATACACATTTACATTATTTCTAACAAACCATTCTCTTTATATTGCTACAATATCATGGGAATAAATTATTGGATCCCATCCTTTTTAGGACTAACCATACATTCCTAGCTTTATTAGAAATAGTCCTTTTATCATATCTTCAAGAACTACCAAGTATGACATCAGCACTATCTATGAAGAAAATGTTATATTACACTTGATCACTAAAAGAAATAATCTTAAGAGACAAAATTCATCTCTTCTTTCTTCTTGAAAATGATCCTTAAAGAGCCAATACACTCTATAGGTCTTAGCATGAGCAAATTTCTTCAAGCTAAGTTTAGTAACAACCTTAGAAGAAATAACATTCTATTGGGAACTACCATCTATCAAGATGTAAATCCACTTGTTACTAGAGAGATACCTAGCCCTAATTATAAAAAAAAATTCTCAAAGAATAATAAATAACATTTACATTTAATGAGTCATATCATTGGGCTGCATCAGTGGGATGCCATTGACACGATCCCATCAATGGGATCTCATCGATGTGATCCCATCAACACAGGATTTGATCCATTGATGTGTACCCATCAATGAGGCACCTTTTTTCTACATATAAATGTGTGCCTGCCTACCGTATTTATGGCAATCCTCTCATAGTTGTAGCAAAGAACTTGTAGTTTTTCCATTTGAGAGTTAGAATATTTTCTAGGTGCCCATAGTAGGAGTCAAAAGAGTGTACACATCTTTATTTGAACACTAATGTACTTAAGCACCTCAATGTTAACAACAATAAAAACAAGCTTTCTTGATCAAACCTTGTAGCACTTAGATTAGTTTAATTATTTTCTTAATCATTTAATGTTCAAGAAATTTACTTTAATATTTTTAATTAATTAATTAATATCTATTAAATAGTAAACATAAGTACAACCACTTCAAGAATATGTTTAACACTTATTAATCCTAGTAATGCTTAATGTTTGATAACCCAATAGCACTATACATGTTCAAGATGTGTACAAAAAATGGAAATGGATGCTTATGTTAGGATTAGTTAAGTGATAGCTAGCTATTAGATTAGTTAAACATTAATTTACTTTATTATTTATTATTGTTCATTAGGTGACTTAATTCATACAAGATAAAAATGATAAAAATCATATGCCTCAATTACACTTAACCATACATGTGCACTTCACAAGTGGAACTAGAAAGAAAACAATTGCAATAGTTACATTCACCTCCTAGAACTAGTGTACTTAGAAATCTAAAGTCTTTGGAATTCGACCAGATTGCTGAGTGAACGCTAGTAATTCGTATGGTTAGTCGTAGGGTATACTCACCACTCATCATTGGTGCCATTGCTAGGGACTTTAGTTAGCTACATGCATTATCTAGGACTTAGTGAAAATTATTTAATATCACTGGATCGAACCTTAAAGTCACAATCATTCTAATAATAATAATTGTAAAAATCACACTATTATTTTCTTTTAATCAAAAATGTCTTCTTCTCACAAGGATGATTCTCTGCCAAAATTTGAGCACACATCCAATCAAAAGAATGAACAATCAAATCATCCAATGCCCCAGCAATGCCGAGTGGTATATACTCATCCCAATGAGTATGTACCTGACTTCACCTTCATCTTACATTAGGATGAACAAATGTAGTGGAGGGACATGGAGGGCAACATTATGTTGTCACTCAATCAATCAATTCGTATGATTCTCCAATAAAATCTTATGAGGGTTGGCATATAGGGGCTCCATGCTAAATATGTTGTGCAGGACCATGACTCCAAAGATTATCATCCCATTGAGGCACAACATAAAATCAATCGTCAATAGGAGAAGCGCTATAAAACTATGAAGGAAAAATAGTTCAATAACCCCTTGTTCCTACTATGCCAAAAGGATAGTAAGGATCCCTTCTCTAGGGATTCTCATTTCACTAACTTCCTTTCCTTGGTTTTGATGAAGGAGGCTTGAACCAGAACTTACAATCCACTATAAACAATCTTGGTTCAAGCAAGAATTAGTCCAATGATCGTTGGGGATTCAAACATGGGAGTAATGGCAAGGAAAAGGATAGGCATCATGATGATGATCATGGCCACAACCATTGAAGAGGGGATGGCAAGCATTGTGATGCTAGTCCTCCTTTCTCTTTACCTTCATCATCCTCTTTTTTCTCCTCTAGCTCTAACCAAAGCTACAAAGGATGTGACTGTGATGGAGGTGACTGGTGAGACAAAGATGATCAAAGTGCCCACTGGACTAGTTGGGATTAAGGGCATGCACAATCAAGGAAGGCCTACCACCATGCAAGAAGGGATAGTAGATGACATCATAGGCATCATGGCCATCGTAGAGGTTATGATTATGATGAGCTTTTTTCTACAACTCAAAATATGTTGAACATCGTAGAGGCAATGAGAATTCCAACAAGGCATATGAAAGATAGCATAATCAAGTGGCTAGATATGAACAATATCCCCAAGTTTGAAGGGGGATATAACTCAAATCCACAGAACCATCTTCAGGCCTTTTACGATGTCTATGCCTCAAAGAACATGGAGAATGAATGGCAAAAATTAAAATTATTCCCATAGACACTCATTAAATAAGCTAAAAGTTGGTACTAGTCCTTGGAGCCAAAATAAATCCTCAGATGGAGTATGATGCTTTTGCTCTTTAATGACAAGTATCAAACATACTCCCGAGTATCTAACCTAAGAAAGTAGATCCAAGGTTGGAAACAAGAAACACATGAACCCTTGCACACAACCATGGGCAGATAATATTTCCTTTTGCACCAATGTCCTAGCCATGGTTATTTTCAAAGGGATTAGCTTCACCATATCATAGATGGACTTTGCATCGAAATAAGGAGAACTCTTAGGATCTATGCCCAAGCAAGACTATCAAAATTAATAGCCAGTAGATTCAAAGGCTAATCGAGTAGGTTGCCAAGGAAAATGAGAGTTGAGAAAATGGGAAGTGTTGAGGAGTACAACTAGGATCCTTCCATTAGAAAAAGGAAAGTCCACTTCTATGAAAATGACGATGAGGCATCACTTGATGAGGTGGAGTAACGAAAGACATTCCCAATTTAGAAATCTATCTCCAGAATTTTGGCTAACTTAGAAAAAATGTGGAACTCTTTAGATGAAAAGTTTCAAATGACTTTGAAAATAAAAAATGCATCCAAAGAGAAAAGTAGTGATCATGATTGTAGGAGAAGGAAGGAAGCTAAACATGCCTACCAAAGGGGTAAGGGAAAGGCTACTACTGTAGAGGAGGTTGTGGAATCCCAAACAGATGATAATGGTGGGTGTGACATCTACTAATATGAACATCCTAAAGGATGTTGCCCCATTGTGTCACACTTGTAGGAATTTGGAATGTACACTCTAAATCTTAGATTAATAATAAGGTAAGAACCAAAAAGGTTGTTTTATCCTCAAGGCAACCCAAAGCAGTTCCACCAACAACAAGCCTATTATCCAAGTGGAGCTCCACCATAATCTTATGAGTAGTATCATCAGTGATAACACCCATAGTCATGGGGGATGCCACCACCAAGGTAGCAGTACCCTTACTAATAGCTTATTCCATATGGGTACTATGTTAAGTAGTCCATTTTTCCTCTTGACTCTTCCAGTCACGCTTCATTCCAACACTACTACCCTCCTAAGTTCTATAAAGCCCAATCTCCATCTCTAAGAAAGGAATCCCTATTTTCTCATTACCCTCGTCATCTTTCTATGCATGTCCCTCTACCTTCAATTTAATTACCACATGGTCCATCAATGCAGGTGAAATTCTAGCCTAGTTGTAGCAATGTAACACTACCAAGGTTGTAAACTTATAATTGGCTCCTTAGCCAAGTGGTTTGGAAACTGAATCTTGAAAAGGACCATTCTTCCAAACCAATAGTCCTACAAAGCCCTCGTAGACTTATGCAACTGATAGCTCTACTTCTTCCTCATGCTTTGCATCCACTCCGTTCAAGTCCCCTTTAAACCAAACACCTCCCAAGGTGCATATCATCATGTTAACCCTTGTGGTAACTCATTGGATAAAGCTTGGCCACCTTTCCAAGAAAAGATCTAATCATAGAAGTCCCTTCATCTACCTACAAATCACTAGGAATGAGCCTTGAAAAACTCTTCTAGATTTAGGTTTTGGTGTAAATCTAATTTCTCATGAGATGTACAAAGCCTAAAAGCTACCTCCACTCAACAAGAGTAACATCCATCTTAAGTTGGCAGACTAATCCATCATTGTTTCCTTGGAACTAGTGGAGGACATTGTGACCACTATCTATGGGTGCTCCTATCCTATTGATTTCCTAATGATCCAAGTTAACAATTATAAGGGGGACTTTCCAATCATCATGGGAAGGGCTTGGCTAAGTACTATTGATGCATTGCTAGACATCAAAGATCCTTCCTTGGAAATTTCCATGGAAAATTCATTTGCAAAGATAGAAAAGAAGAGAGTTTCATGCATTGTGTATAGTGATACAAGGTGCAACTATGCACAAAAACTATGGACCATAAAAAATACATCAATCATAACATGTAGATAGTATGTAGATGAGATAGAGATTCAAAGGTACTTGTATGCAACAACCATGACACAGGAGGATACCCAGTGGCTAATAGCTAATCCTAAAAGTAGCACACTTTGCATGGAACCAACTGAGAGCTTAACAAGTGCCTATGTTGAAGGCATGGATGAACTAGATCAATTTTATCACCAACTCTCCGATGATCAACCTAATGACACTTATTGAGAAGAGTTGGAAATCCATTAAAGTTTTAAAGAAGAGCACCTAGACTTGAAAAATCTACCTATCAGCATGGAATGTGCTTTTTTGAATAATGAAAAGCTGGTGATAATCAATGTTAATCTTGCTCCTGAATAGAAAGAGAAGCTGTTGAACGTGGTTAACAAGTGGCCAATAGCCTTTGCTTGGTCATATCATGAACTCACTAGGATTGATCCTTAGATATGCTAGCACCAAATCTATACTAATCCTTCCATAAAGCCAAAGAGGTAGCTGCAATGGTGGTTGAACCCCAACTTGAATCAGATCATCAAGGAGGAGATTGAACAACTCCTCAAGGTAGGGTTCATCTATCCCATTGTGGATAGCAAGTGGGTTAGCCCACTTGTGATCATGCCAAAGGAAGATGGCAAGTGAAGGATTTGTATTGACTTTAGGCTATTGTGCATGGTGATGTACAAAGATCATTTTCTATTACCATTTTTGGACCAAGTGTTGAACACTATCTATGGGCATTACTACTACAGCTTTCTAGATGGTTATAGAGTCCATAACCAAATTTATATTACACTTGAAGATCAAGCCAAAACAACATTCACAAGTTCCTAGGGGACTTTTACATGCAGAAAGATGTCATTTGGTCTGTGCAATGCCCCTGCAACCTTCCAACACCTTATCCTAAGCATCTTTTAATAGTAGATTGGTAGCAAGGTGTAAGTCTTCATGAACAACTTCTTAACCTATTGTGCTACATTTGAGCAAGCCCTGGACTACCTTAAGCAAGTGCTAAAAAGATGTGTGCAAACCAACCTTTGGCTCAATTCACAAAATAGCCATTTGATGGTTCAAGAGGGCATTGGGAAATAGAATCTCACAAGCAAGGATTGATGTGGATCCTGAAAACTAAGGATCATTAAAGGAATAACCCATTAACTAGAAACTATCAAAGATGTTCGGTCATTCCTTGACCACACTAGCTACTACCAACAATTCATAGATAATTTCTCTAAGATCACTAAACTATTGATGTAGCTAACAAAGAAATATAATCCATTCATATGGACCAAGGAATGTGAAAAGGCATTTTAGAACTTAAGAAGAAGCTCATAGAAACTCCAATTCTATGAGCACATGATTGGACCAAACCATTCCACATCATGACAAACACATCAAATTATGCCTTGGAAGCCATGCTCATGCAATTGGATGATCAAAAACATCTATACTAGATCCACTACATGATCCAAAGCATTGTGGGTACACAATTGAAGTACATCATAATGAAGAAAGAACTAATGATAGTGGTGTATGCCTTGGAAAAATTTAAGCACTATGTGCTTGGGTATAAGGTATTCGTGCACATAGATCATAGTGCAATCTGCTTCTTGATGAAAAAATTGATGGTGAGTCCCCATGTCATATGATGGCTTATGAACTTGTAGGAATTCGATCTCATGATGGTAGATTGAAAGAGAACTAAGAATGTGGTTGCTAACCACTTGTCTCATTTGTGATGGGACAATAAAGAGAAGCAGAGCTTACTTTTTGATCAATTTCTTGATGAACTCCTCTTTGTTGGTGTGATAAATGAACAAGTGCCCAATGAACCTACATGGTACGATGGCATCCTCACTTATCTTCTCACTCAAGAGATGCCACAAGAATTAGACTGTAGGAAGAAACAACAATTTCTTCATAAGGTCAAATGCTTCATGGAGATTAATGGATACCTTTACAAGGTGTTCATTGATGGTCTAGTTCATTGATCTGTTCCTAATGCTAACCAACTGTGCATCCTCCAAGATGCTCATGAGGGTCCTTGTGAGGACCACTATGCTAGAAGACACACAATCATTAAGATCCTAATGGCAAGGTATTATTGGCCATTACTCTAAAGGGACACTTACCACTTCATCCGCTATTGTGATCACTGTCAACGTGATGGTGGGATGACCACTCAAATGGAGAGACCTTAGTAGTGGATCCAACCACTAAATTTGGGGCATTGATTTCATGGATCACATCACACCCATATCAAATGGAAAGGCATACATCACAGTCATTGTTGACTATTGTATGAAATGGGCAAAAGCAATAGCTGTCATTGACTATACATCTTCTATAGCTACTTGATTTGTACAACAAACTATTATAAATGAGTTTGAGATGCCACTTACACTAATTTTTGACAATAGTACTCATTTTATAGGCACCACTTTTTGAAAGCTCATGCAATACTAGGGGTAGAACATAAAGTAACATCCTACCACCCCCAAGCCAAGGGTCAAGCTAAGGTTACCAATAGGAAAATTACTAAAATCTTAATGAGAACAATTAGAAAATATAGGAGAGACTAGAGCACAAAACTTAACAATGCCCATTGGGCCTACCACTCAACATGAAAACTCCCTATAGGCTATTCTCCCTATGAGCTAGTGTATGGAAAATTACCAACTCTTCCAATCCAATCTAAGCTCTGTACATTTTCAATAGCATATGACCTTAATCTAAACCTTAGCCTAGTATAGAAAGAAAGACTTATCAACCTTAATGTGCTAGATCAACTAGTGGCCCTGTCTTTGAATGCAATGCTTAAGAAATTCAGCAAATAATGCCATGACCTCAAAATAAGGAAGAAAATTTCGAGCCTGGAGATAAGGTCCTGTACTAAAACCCCACACATGTGCCACAACAAACTAAGTTCCAAACATTATGAGAAGGGCCTTATATCATTTATGAAACCTTTCCTTCTATAGCCATGTTGATCTACAAACTTGAGAGCCAAAACAAGAAATAATTAGTCAACATGTAATAAGTAAAACCTTTCCATGAACCAAAGAGAGCCAGTGTTAGTAACACCTCATCAGATGAACACCCATGCTCAATTTTTTAGATCTCCTCCTTTCAAATCAATTGTGGAGGAGTTGGCCATCCATGCCAATTATATAAGTGGCTCTCAATTTTTATACATTTTATTTTTTTTTACAATTTTTTGTTTTACACCTTTTTATTTTTACACTTTTTGTTTAAAACCATTTATTGTTTTACAACATCATTAGTACATTTTATCTTTCTTGGATATTTTACAATTTCTTTTATATTTTACTTTATTTTATCTTTATATTTATTTTTTCTTATGTTTTCTAATAAATTATTTTATTTTTCTTTATTGCCAACATGACACAATGATGTTGTAGCTATTTTCTAATGGTGGTTTGTACTTAATGTTTTTGATTGCTAATATTTGTATTCTATCTTTGAATTTTGATTATTGATAACTAAGACATGGTTTCTTTTTCATGGAATAGGCAGTGAATCCATGTCATCCACCCATCCATCATACTCTATACTCTTCCTTATTTTGAAAAATATGAGGTCTCTTTCCTTAATGAAACTTTAATGAACTTGTGACCTTGGTAGTTTTCAAACTTGGGAAAGATTAAATGGAATAATAAGGGTGTGACTTCAAGGGAACTTAAGTCTCTTTGTACTTTTTTACTCTCTTGAGTGCATGAGTACTTTCATGGATTTCTTACTGTTCTAATGTTGAGAAATAATAGGAAGTTAAAGTATTTGCATGATGTGGTTCCTATCCAAAAATTCATAAAAACATAAAATTGTAAAAAAATGATGGAAATCCAAAGCACACCCCTTAGAAAAAATAATGAGCTACAAGCACTAGTTATGGGACTAGAAAGACATGTTAACCATGCTTGAAGGTCCCCTCTAACTAAGGTCCATTCTCACTTCTTGCTTCTCGTTTCTTCTCAATAAGGAATAGTGATTGATATATGGGAGCATTCTTGTGTTTTGAGAGGGTGGACATGTTTTAGAATGTTGATGTGAAGTCACTGAAAGTGGTTGGTTTTGATCTAAACTAAGAATGGACTTTATTGGATCATTTAACCACAAAATTCACAAAGGAACTTCATGTGACCATAATCCCGAATTTCATTCCACCTCTCTCTTCCACTAATGCTTTCTATAATTCACCTCACTACCAACTTTTCATGTCTAATTTAATGTCTTAGTTTGATGTATTGAAATTCTTAGGTAGATTATTCTGAAATTAGGTCCTTAACTTTCCATAACCATTAATCAACTACAAGGCCCATAGACTCCTTGGTTTGAGGATATGCAAGGATAAAAAGAGCGTGAGCCTATTATGATGAGGACCCACTTGCATTTCTCTTGGTTGGACTAAGTTAAATTCCTTGTCCCTAAACATTTGTGCAATAAAATTTTCCACATTCCCTATTGGTTGCATCCAACTGTGCACTCCTTAATGGCATTTTTCGAACAAATTTTCATTCTTCAATTTTGTGAACCATCTTAGCCCTCTTCAAGTATTTCATTGTGTTCATGGCTGTTCTAGCTCTCCAAGAATCCCAATTTCATGACAAAAACTCTTTGTATTTTTTTGAATTTTTAAAAGTAAAAAATTTTATCTATGGGCTCCATTGATGGAAACTCGTATATGAAAACCTGATGTAGACAAGACCCCATCAACATAAGGTAAAAAGTTTATATATACATGGTGACACATAAGAATTTTTCACATTTAAGCTCAAACAAGGGGGGAGTTTTTGAACTTTTCATGACCTAGAACATTCCAAGAGCCATAACTTCCAAACTATTTATCTAATTCACCCCATGCTTCAGTCCTACAACTACTGGAGGTAAGCTCTTTATCATGGGGGCGAAAAACCCTAAGTTTTTTATGGAAAATTTTTCTAACTTCCACTAAGGTTTAACTTATAAACTAAAATTAAAACATCTGATTATGAGAGTTAAACCCTTCCAAAAAACTTTGGTGACATTCTAATTTAAATTACATTAACATAATACTAAAATAATTAATCTACCATGGTCATAACTTAGTCAAAGTATAACTACCTAAAGAGATAAAGTACCTAAAAGTTATAAGTTACACATTGTATGCTAATCCTTGGTTATGTTCTGACCACAAATGGCACCTAAGGAAAAGCACATGTAAGAAGGAGGACCATCCCAACTAAGGGACAAACACTCAAGAATAGGAAGGGGCCAAGAATAGCTCCAAGAGTAGGTAGCCAAAACCCATGCAAAAAAACCTCTTCGAGAGGAGCTCGAAGTGGAATTTGTTAGACAAATCCTCGAAGAAGCAACTACAACTGAATAATCACACTGAGATGAGACACCAAGGCCAAGACCAAGCCTTGAGGTCATCCTAACAAATGCCTATCTTAAACAAATCAAATCTAAGGAGGTCCAAAAATATATACTTCAAGACTTAAATTTTAGATCTTTCTTGGAGTTCACTCCTCTAGAAGTTAAGATGTAATTGCAAAACTCTCCCATGTCGCCCATCCTGACTTCCAGCAAGGAGTGGAACATGGGAGAAACCTACCTCTTCTGGAATAACAAGTAGACTAATTTAATGGTCTAAGTCAAGGAAATTTCTATGTCCTAATTGATGAAAGAAATTTCAAAGGCCCTTGGGTTGCCTAACACTAGAGCCACTCTTGCTGAATTTCCAACGTAGGTAGATCTTGGTGTTAAGAAAGAATGGACACAACAGTGCTATGGAGTTGACTGCAAGGAGTTTGGTGCACTCACCATGGTGAAATGTGCATAATTTAAGAATGTGATCTTTTACCTCAATCCAATGATAAGTCCAAACAAAGTCATAGCCTTCTCCACCTGTGCATGTGGAGCTCTAAGCAGAAGATTCTTAGTCAACCTTCCATAGTTGATCTATCTTAAGATAGATAAGTGATTCAAGGAGAACAAACATGGAAGGAAGAAACTTTCCTTTCCATGCCTCATCAAAAAAAATATGCAAGAGGGAAGGCATAGCATGCTATTGAAAAAACTTTGTATGACATGCACCAACCATCTCTTAGGCAGAAACAATGAAGGATAAAGTGCCTGCAAAACTGATACAAGAAGAGAAGCAACAACCACCACCTCCATCACCCACACACAAAACAACATCAGAGACCCATGCTACCATTGAGCGCATGCACAAACTCCAAAAGTAACTCTTGAAACAATAGCAATAGCAAGCAGGAATGAGTGGTGGTGATCCATATGTGTACAAACCAAGAACAAGCCATCTCAATGAAGTGGCTCAAATCATCAATCAAATGGAAGGTGGGATGCTAATTTTCTTAGCCTAGTGAATGCATGTGCTCATAAGGTCAAATCCAAGCACCTGAGAGGTAATGATGTTCCTCTCACAATAGCAAAATTTCCTAGACATCTTTGGGAATGCTGCTACCTTTTTGATGACTTTGGAGGAGAACAAGGGGGCAACTATCCTAGTGATGCAACATAATGGGTAGGAGACAATGGCTGAAGTGGTTGCTAATAAATTGGCCAAAGCACTCAATGCACTTATGGTTCTAGTACCAAACATATTTACACTTAGAGATGTGAAAATGTCCATAAGAACTCACCATGGTAGATTGAGCATACCCCAACATGAAAAATTGCTAGATCGACTAGTGGGAACTAGGCAACCGATTGCAGACATCTTCAACCTTCTAGATACCATCACTACAACCCAATTAGAGCTACTAGAAGCAAGAGATAAGTGCATCGTAATGGAGGGGCAACAAAAAATAGCCAAGGCTTAAAACCAATGCTTGGCTATGGAAATTATCACTTTGAGAGCCACCTTACTGATCCCATGTTTCTCAACCAAGTGATCACAAGAGATGAAGCTTTATAATAGCTTCAAAAGCATCTCAAAGAGGTTGAGAATGCTAAGGAGATAGTGATCTTTGACTAGTTCTTCGCCAATACCACCACACATAACATTCAGAAGGACTTGGTTCAAACTTGCCATCAGAATGAAAAGCTAACTTCAAAATACCATCACCTGCGAAATGTTAATGTATAGAAGCAATAGATGGTAGAATTTATCCATCAACAATAGGAGTAGCTATCTAGGATGAATGTAGAATTAAGGAGATTGGCAATAGAAAAATGAAACCTTTCCATGAAAGAAGTATGTGCCTTACACCAAAAATCTACAATTTAGATTGCCACCTGGAAGAATAAGTCCTTGAAGTTCAAAGAGTGAAGATGGCATAGAAGAATGCCTTGGTGAATATGTTCTTGGTGAAGATGTCCTTGATTTATTCACTTATTGAAATACTCTTGGTAATGTAGGATGGCCTTTGTTCTCTTTCAACTTTTCAAGTTTATCAAAAATGTACTTAAGAGCATTTTCCATATTTTCCATGTCCATGGCTAAATCCTAAACTATCTTCTTCTTTGGTATCATGATAAAAATAACCTAAAAAATAAAATTCACAAATACCCACAAAGAAAGATCAAAGACTTAAGAGTACCCACAAGAAAAACTAGAGTACCCAAAATCAATGAATGAATAATTACTCAAACCCTAATTAAAATAAGATCAAAGAATTTAAATCCTAACTAAAAAGGCTATTGGGTATTACAAAATACAATTATTTGAATAACCAAAATAATTGATGACAAAAAAATTCTTAAAATTCTAATGCAGTATAGAAATAGAAATAATAAAAAATTCAAACCAGGATGATAATCTTAGAAGAGTGATTCTCTTATATTGCTAATAATGATTCTCTACTTAAATTAAATTGTCTTCCAAACCAACTACTCTGATGCCAAGATGATGAGAAGCTTCCTTGCATTCCATAATGCAAGCTTACCCAAGAGTATAAAATACCCAAAAAAAACTCATAATTCAACAAGACAAGAAAGAGAAATTTATTCTATTTCAAAGAACATGAAATACATGCATAAAAGGAAGCAACTTACTCCCAAGGAAAGATGATCTATCTCTTCCTCCACCCTCAAAACACAAGAAGGATCATTAACATGATGATCACTTGATGACAAAACTCATGATGCATAATTCACCCAATGGAGACTCACTCTTACTTCTAGTTTAGCACATATGATAATAAATATACTCTTTTATGTTACCTATTACTTTTGTAGTTAGAGTATTTTCCAAGTGCCCGCAGCAGGAGGTCTAAGTATGGACAAATCTTTATTCAAGCATTATGTACCTGAGCACACCTTATGTACAGCAATAAAGACAAGCTCTTGGATTCATCCTTGCAGCACTTGAGATTTGTTTTCTTACTCATTTCCTTTATTTTATTTTCTTCTAAATTTATTTTATTTTATTATTTTATTTTATTTTATGCACTTTGCATTTCTGTTATTAGCACACACAGTACGATCACTTCGAGCATGCGTGTAACACTTGGTAACCCAGTAACGATTAGCATTTGGTAATCCTAGTACTGTTGCACTAGTTCAAGATGTGTACGGCAAGTGAGAATGGATAATGATGTTAGGATTAGTTTAAATCCTAGTTAATTATTAGTTAAGTTAAATTAGTCACTTAGTTATCTCTCCCTCTCCTCCCTTATTAGTATCAGGACATAAAAACATAAAAGCTATAAAAATCATATGCCTCAAACTTACTTAACCATACAATCATAACATACAAGTAAGTTTGGGAAGACAACGATCAACCAACCCACCCTTATTCCACAAAGGCGCATAGGCACTTAGTCCTTGGACTTTGACTCGATCGTGCGTGAAATGCTTGTATTCGTATGGTTGAGTGTAAGGGTATCTCGCCACTCATCATTGGCGCTATTTCCGGGGACTTAGTTGTTTGTGCGATAACTAGAACATAGGAAATCATTCGCATCATTGGAACAAACCCTTAGGGTTGGTTAAGAAAATAATAAACAAGAATACATTGCACACTGAATAGACAAGTATGTCTCCTTTTTCATACGAAAGCGCCTAACCGCCTAGGTCTGAAATAGGAAACAATCGACGGCATAATACACATGACGTTGATCCACCAGTCCCTCAACAAGTTAGAGTGGTATATATTCATCTAGATGAGTATATACCAAACTTCACCTTTATCCTACATCAAGACAAATAGCTACATTGGCAAGACTTAGAAGGTAACATAGTGTTACCTCCCAATCATTCAGTCCCAAGTATGCTTCTTTGTGCTCTCACATGAATTGGCATGTCATACTTACATGCAGAGTACGTTGTGCAAGACCATGACTCAAGAGAATACCATCCCATAGAGGCACAACGTCAAAGGGACTTACAATAGGAGAGACATCATAAGTCTCTGAAGGGTAAGTGGTCCTAGGATGTCTCACATGTCTTAAGCAAAAATGAGGGTGGTGAACCTACCTTAAGCATTCACCCACACAATGATGTTCCTCCCCTTGACTTTGTCCAAGGAATCGTGTACCAGAATCTTTATTCCACTATTCATAACCCAGGTTCTGATACCCACAAGCACAAAGAATCCAAAAAAGGGATACAAACTCATGATAAAGGTGGACATTTTGATCGCAATCGTGATTAGGGCCAAGACCAAAAAAGAGAAGGTAGCAGACACCATCATGGTGATAGTTCTCCTTCTTCTTTACCTTCATCATCTCCTTCACCCTCTCCTCCAATATCTGGACATGGTCATAAAGAAAAAGACCATGGGGATAAAGGTAGGCAAAGTGGAAGTCATAGATGAAATAGCCAAGAAAGGGGATGAGGACACTCTAGAGAGTCACAACATAGAAGAAGGAAGAGTACAGAACAACGTAGGCATCATATACGCCATGGACGAGATGATCATATTGAACCCCTACTCGCTACTCAAAGTATGTTGGACATAACTAAGTCTGTTAGAATTCCAACAAGGCACTAGAAAGATAGTAGGATCAAGAGATTAGATATGAAAAATATCCCACGATTTGAAAGGGGATACAATGCTAATCCTCAAAATCACTTACAAGCATTACATGATACATGTGCCTTACAAAATACAGAGAACGAATGGCAAAAACTCAAGTTGTTTCCATAGACACTAGTTAAAGAAGTGGAAAGTTGGTACTGGTCTTTAGAACTGGAATCCATTCATAGGTGAAGTACTATGCTAGAACTATTTAATGACAAGTACCAAACGTACTCCAGAGTGTCTAACTTGCAAAGATAAATCCAAGGCTAGAAACAAGGAGGACATGAACCCTTGGTGTTGCCATAGGTTGATATTATGCATTGTTACATCGTTGTCCTGGCCATGGTTATTCACAAAGGGATCAACTACACCATCTCGTGGATGGGCTTAGGCATGAAATGAGAACAACCCTTGGAACTTATGCCCAAGGGAGACTATCCAAGCTTAGGTCCCATCATATTCAAAGACTATTAAAGCAAGTGGCTAAGGAAGAAGGTGAGCTATGGAAGAGAGAAAGTGTGGAAGCGTATAACTGAGATCCTTCCCTCTGAAAGAGGGAAGTAATATTTTGTGACGATGAAGAAGAGTCACCACTTGAAGAGATGGTGAATAGTAAAAATTTGCCTATCCAAAAAATGACATTAGAAGTTTTGTCAAAGGTAGACCAAATGTGGGATTCCCTAGACAACAGATTTCAAATTGTTCTTAAAATAGTAGAGTCTAGAAAGAAAGGTAGTGATCGCAAAAAAAGAAAAAAAAAAGAGAACCTAAACATGCATGTAGCAAGGGTAAGGGAAAAGTTGTCATCATTGAAGAGGTTGTGGATTTGGAAATAGACAATGATAGTGGATGTGAGATATGTCAATATGACCATCCTAAGGGATGTTGCCCTATAATCTCTCATATGTAAGAGTCTAAGGTGTATGCACTCAACCCATAATTAAACAAAAGGTAAACACCTCAAAGGTTACCTTATCCTTAAGGTAACCCAAGGCAGTTCCACCAACCCTTAACATATTATCCTAGTGGAACTCCACCACAACCAATTGAGCAATATTAATAGTGGAAACACCCACAATCATGAGGAATGACACCACCAAGGCAACAATATCCTTACTGGCAGCCTAACTCATATGGATGTTACGTGTAGTAGCCAATCTCCCCACATGACTCTACTAGTCACATCACTCCTCAACCTCACTACCAAGCCTACGAGTATTATGGGACTCCCTCTTCTAGAGGCAATATTCTGCAAGCATATCATCCTTCTCATCCAACTACATCTCTCCACCAATAGCTCCACTACCACCTACTCCCACGATGCAAGGTGAAATCCCTACCCAATCGCAGCAACATAACGCCACGAGGATTGTTAACTCTCAACCTACTATTGGTTCCAACAACCACATGAAGAAAAGACCTTTCTTTAGAACCAACAGTCCAACCAAGCCCTTGCAATCACAAGCGGCTAATTTCATAGATGCCTTAGTATCAATCAAAACCTCGGAGCCTCCTTCAACTCAACCACTGCACTCAACGCATACAGTCATGCTAACACATGCTGTCACCGATTGGGTCAAAGCTAGCCACCTTCCCAGGATATTCTCTAATCCTGGGAGTCCTCTGATATATTTACAAATCCCTAGAAATGTGTTGTGCAAGGCTCTTTTGGATTTAGGTTCCAGTCTCAACTTGATTTCTTAAAAAATGTACAAGGCTTGGAACCTACGTCCATTAAAAAAGAGCAACATCCATCTAGAGTTGGTTGACCAGTCCATCACTGTCCCATTAGAACTGGTGGAATACATTGTTACCATTATTTGTGAATGGTCATACCCAGTTGACTTCCTAGTGATTTAGGTGAACAATGGTAGGGGGACTTCGCAATCAAAATGGCAAGAGCATGGCTAAGCACCATCGATGCATGCCTAGGAATCTATGATCTTTCCCTAGAAATATCAAAGGAAAATACATTTGAAAAGATCGAGAAGAAGAAAGTTCCATGCATCGCATATAGTGACATAAGATGTAATTGCATGCAGAGGTCATGATTTGTGCAAAGTTTAACATTTCCTGCATGCAATCAGTGTGCACAAGTGATCAACATACAAAGATGCTTGTATGTAGTAGCCACACAATAGGAAGGCACCTAGTGGCTGATAGCTGATCAAGAAGGTAGTTCACTCATATGCATGGAACCAACTAAGGGTTTGACTTGTGCTTATATCAATAGCATAGATGCATTAGAGCAAGTCCACTGCCAACTTCCAAGTCTTAACCTTAACAATGTCAACTGGGGAAAGTTGGAAATCCCTAAGAAATTTAAGTAGGAGCCCCTTGAGCTAAAACCATTGCCCACCAGTATGGAATACATATTCCTTAAAAATGAAAAATTGCTAATTATCAATGCTAAGCTTGCTCCTCAATAGAAAGAAGAACTGCTAAAGGTAATCAATAGATGGTCAAAAGCCTTCGCTTGGTCATATTCCAAATTAACTGGAATAGATCCTAGGATATGCCAACATAGGATTTACACCGACCCCTCCATGAAGCCTGATTAGCCCCTTAGTTATTTTGCCTAAAAAGGGATGCAAATGGAGGGTGTGCATAAATTTTAGGCTACTAAATATGGAAACATTCAAAGATCATTTTCTATTGCCATTTGTTGACCAATTCTTAGACACCATCATAGGGCATCACTACTATAGATTTTTGGATGGATATAGTGGATATAATAAAATACAAATAGCCCTAGAAGACCAAGCCAAGACTACATTCACTAGTCCTTGGGGAACATTTGCATAAAAATAGATGCCATTTGGTTTATGAAATGCCCCTACAACATTTCAATGACTAGTTCTAAGCATCTTCCAACAGTAGATAGGAAATGGAATGGAGGTCTTTATGGACAACTTCTCCACTTATGGAGCAAACTTTGATCAAGCCTTGGATCAGTTGGAGCAAGTGTTAAACAGATGTGTAGAAACCAATTTGAGGCTCAATTGGTAGAAAATTCATTTGATGGTCCAAGAAGGCATAGTACTAGGGCACAAAATCTCACACACAGGGATAGAGGTAGACCCCAAGAAAATCAAAATTATCCAAGGAATTACCCATCAACAGGAAACTGTCAAAGATATTTGGTCATTCCTTTAACATACTAGCTACTATAGGAGATTTATTGAGAACTTTTCAAAGGTTTCCAAACCATTGGTGGAATTAACGAAAAATGATGTACCTTTCGAGTGGACCAGAAAATGTGAATTAGCTTTTTAAAATCTAAAATAGAAGCTAGTAGAAACACCCATTCTACAAACTCCTAACTAGTCCAAACCATTCCATATCATGACTGACGTGTCCAACTATGCTTTAGGAGCCATACTTACACACTTAGATGACCAAAAGCATCCTTATTACATCTACTATGAAAGTATAAGTATTGCTGGTACACAACTTAACTACACTACCACAGAGAAAGAATTAATGGTTGTAGTGTTTGTACTCGAAAGTTTAGACACTATGTATTGGGATATAAAGTATATATACATACAGATCATAATGCAATCTAGTTCCTCATGAATAAGCCAATGGTAAGCCCTCATATCATACGATGACTTGTAATCTTACAAGAGTTCAATTTAATGATGATCAATCGCAAGGGCACCAAGAATGTAGTTGCTGATCATTTATCTCAGTTGAAATGGGATAACAAAGAGGATGAGTATCCAATTTTTAATCATTTCCCTAATGAATTCCTTTTTGCTAGTGTAGTGAATAATCAATCACCCATAGAGACAAACTAGTACAGTAGTATTCTTACCTAGCTCCACACCCAACAAACACCACAAGAGTTAAACCTTAAGAAGAAATAATAGTTTCTTCACCAAGCCAAGTACTTTATGAAGATCAATGGGCAACTTTACAAAGTATGTCCTGATGGCTTAGTTCGATGGTGTGTTCTCGATATAGATCAACTGCGAGTTCTCCAAGACACTAATGAGGGTCCTTGTAGGGGTCATTACGCTGGGAGACGAACAACCATCAAGATCATGCTTGCAAGATATTATTGGCCTACAATATTTCAGGATGCCCATCATTTCATCCAATCTTGTGAGAATTGTCAACGTGATGGGAGAATGATTGCTAGAATGCAGGATCTGCAATAATGGATTCAACTGTTAGAACCCTTTGACATTTAGGGAATTGATTTTATGGGGCCGATTACACTAATGTCCAATGGAAAAGCCTATACCATTGTTTCTATTGATTACCTAACTAAATGGGTAGAAGCAGCTATTTTTAAAGATTGTACATCATCTATAGCTACATGATTTGTTCAACAACAAATCATAAACAGGTTTGGTGTGTCTCACGCACTTATTTCAGACAATGGTACCCACTTCACAGGTGCAACTTTTCAAAAATTAATGCAACATTTAGGGGTTGAGCATAAATTGACTACACCATACCACCCCCAAGGAAACAGTCAAGCAGAAGTCACCAACAGGGAGATTACGAAGATATTAACAAGAACTGTTAGCAAGTTTAGGCAAGACTAGAGCACTAAACTGAATGATGCTCTTTCAACATACTGCTCCACATGAAAATTCCCTACAAGCTACCCTCCCTATGAGTTAGTGTACAGTAAATTACCAACACTTCCCATTCAAATTGAGCTCTGTACACTATCCATGGCATGTGACCTTAACCTTAACCTTGATCTAGCACAAAAACAATGGATAGTAACCCTTAACTTGCTAGATGAAAATTGACTAGCTGCCCTATCATCTAACGAGTTGCACAAGGCATTCAATAAACAATGTCATGACCTAAGGATTAGGAAAGTTAAATATCAATCGGGAGATAAGGTTTTCTATTGGAATCCCACACATGTTCCACAACATACTAAATTTCAAAAACTATGGGAAGGACCTTATATTATTTATGCAACTTCTCTTTCAGGGGCCATGACAATATACAAACCTGAGAGCCCAGACAAGAAACTGTTGTTCAACGTACAACAAAACAAACCTTTTATGAGCTTAGGATAGCTAGTACACATGCTACCTCTCTTGGTGGACAACCTTGCTCACTATTTCAAATCTCCTCCTTCCAACTTAGTCATGGGGGAGATGGCCACCTATGCTAACCGTACTAGGCCCTCAGTTCTTTTTAAATTTTTGTTTTACATATTTTTTTTTTACACATTCTTTCAACTTTTCTTATTTTTGTTTTACACCATCGTTCATGTTTTTACTATTTCTTTGTTTACTTGATTTACTTTTATTCATCATCTAATAAGTGCTCATGATGGTGGACTGAATTATATCATATTGATTGCTAATGTTTGATTTTTATCTTTGAATTATGATGCTAATATTAAGGTATCGTTGTTTTGGTAAAATAGGTAATGAGTCCACATCTTCCACTCATCCATAGAACTCTATATAGTCCCTCTTTTTCTAAGTAAACTTTTAATGAATTGGTGGCTGGGTATTTTTCAAACCAAGGAAAGACTCAAAGGATGAAAAGGGTGTGACTTCAAGGGGATTCGATGCATTTGTGCTGGCCATTATCTTGGGTGCTTGGATGCTTTTTCTTGGGTTTTCTACCATTCTAACATTGTTCAAAAATCAAGAAGTCAAGTGAATAAAAATAAGTCTTTGCATGGTGTGGTTCTCATGCAAAAGAAAAAAAGAGTGAGAATTCAAAGCACACCCCTTAGACATAATAAAGCAATATGGGCTACAAGCACTGGTTATGGAACTGAAAAGACATGCTACCCATGCCTGAAGGTTCCCTCTAACTAAGGCCCTTTCTCACTTCCTACTTCTCCATCTCACTCTCCTCAGAATGGTGGTGAATCTTTGTGGAAGCATTCTTGTTACTTCAAGTGGATGGATTGGTTAAGTGTGTTGATGTGAGGTCACTAGATGTGGTTTGTTTGAGTCTAGATTTAGGATGAGTTCTACTTAGTGACATTAACCATAAAATACATAAGGGGCTTTACACAACCTTGTTCTTGGGATTCCATTCCATTCTCTCCTCTCCATCTTTCTTTCCATTTTCCACCTCATTGCCAGTTTTATCATTAGTCCATTCTGGACTGATGCATTATTTTTCTTTGGTGAAGTCTTGTCGGTAAGTTTTTAACTCTTTCTTCCAAATGACATTCCTAGAGCCTACAGACTCTTTGGTTTGTGGGTTTGTCAAAGCATAAAAGGAATGAGCCTGCTTTGGGGAAGACCCGCTAGCATTTCTTTTTGGTGCAATTGCTAACTTCTTTCCCTTAAACATTTCCTGCAATCAATCATTTCTTGTTTCATCCCCATCCATGACATCCATTTTATTGGCGTTGCCATTGATATTTTTTCCCATCTTTCTTGTTCCTCATATTTTCCCATCTTATAGCTACCAGAGGTTCGCTCTTAGTCATGGGGACCCTAGCATAAAGTTTTCAATTTTCTCCATTTTACTATTCACCTAACTCATACACCTTGGGTCATCACTTGTGATAAATCTTCGAACCAGTTTCTACCATAACCACAACTCAGCCAATGCACTTCATATTGAGGCAAGGTATCAACTACATTATGGTTTATCTATCCTTGCTCATTTATGACTATGTTGTGTGTGCAGATGAAAATCATACAAATAATGGACTACGCTTGGAGGAAGCACTTAGGATGGATTGGAATTGGAGCATTTACGAAAGGAGCAAGTCTAGTGGCGTGGCTATGGATAAACAATGAAAGATGCAATCTTAGCATTGGTGGCAACACGCTTCATTTTCTTTCTCTCTCTTTCTCTACAAGGTACCAAATAAAACCTTGGATGTCATTTATGTATGAGTGTTCACCACAATGGTCATGAACACTAATTTTGTAATATGCTTATTGATCCATTCACTGGGCACGTTGAGTCTGTCATCCCATTCCACCGTCAGTTTTCAATTAGTCAATAATCCCATACCTTCCCAATATTTTGTAAGAAACTCGAGAATGAGTTTTCATTCAGTCATGGGGGTATGATGAGAGTGGTTACTCTAACAGTTTATTCTAATTATTAGAGTGGTAGTTTCTCTAAAATTAGAGTGGCAATTTCTCTAAAATTAGAGTGGAAATTTCTCTAAAATTAGAGTGGTAGTTGTTCTAATTATTAGAGTAGTTACTCCCAAGCCTATAAATACAGTGCCAAGGCACACAATTTAGGGAGGAAGTATTGGAAGGAAGTCTTTCAAGGAAAGCCTTTTAGAAGTCTTTTAGGAGTCAAGTAGCAAAAATTTTGTAGTTAGAGTATTTTCCAAGTGCCCGTAGAAGGAGGTCTAAGTGTGGAAAGATCTTTATTCAAGCATTGTGTACCTGAGCACACCTTGTGTATGGCAATAAAGACGAGCTCTTGGATTCATCCTTGCAACACTTGAGATTTGTTTTCTTACTCATTTCCTTTATTTTATTTTCTGCATTTATTTTATTTTATTATTTTATTTTATTTTATGCACTTTACATTTCTGTTATTAGCACACATAGTACAATCACTTCAAGCATGCGTGTAACACTTGGTAACCCAGTAACAATTAGCGTTTGGTAATCTTGATAGTGTTGTGCTAGTTTAGGATGTGTATGGCAAGTGAGAATAGATATTGGTGTTAGAATTAGTATAAAGCCTAGTTAATTAGTAGTTAAGTTAAATTAGTCACTTAGTTATCTCTCTCTCTCCTCCCTTATTAGTAGCAGGACATAAAAACATAAAAGCTATAAAAATCATATGCCTTAAACTTACTTAACCATACAATCATGACATACAAGTAATTTTGGGAAGACAACGATCAACCAACCCATCCTTGTTCCACAAAGGTGCATAGGCACTCAGTCCTTGGAATTCGACCAAATCATGCATGAAATGTTTGTATTCATACGGTTGAGCATAGGGGTACCTTGCCTCTCATCAGAGAGAGATAGAGATATATAATTGATACCAAGAGAGCAAGCCATGCCAAGCATTTATAAGCATAAAATAGAGCTTGAATAATTCAAAGAATAAAAATATCATTCCAAGATCAAGTTAAATGTATCCACAAAAAAGTTCATATGGTTCACAAGTAGCTATGTCCAAGGGTTCAAGTCACCAAGAAATACTAAATATAGTCCATATTTTCCAAGAATGAGTTGTTGATGCCCAAAGGAAAACAAGTGAACAACTAGAATAAATCCCAATTAGAATTTAACATGTCATTTTGCAATACTCTTATATTATTGTAAAAATCATAGAATACTATAAAAATATAAAGCATAAAATAAATATATACTTAAATAAATATCAACTACCACCAATGGACCACCAACATCTTCCAACCTATCCTTCACAAGAAGCACCAAACATTAGCAAATACTAAGAAATAATAATTAAGAAAGAAAATACAATAATAATAATTCTAAAATGTATAATAAGATTAAGATCAAAGGTTCCAACCTTAATAAGCATATCATCAAGATACAATAAAACATATATAATTACTAAGAGAGTCTAAAATCAAATCTCACTAATATGTAAAGGGGTTATTCCAAGATATATTATACACAAGGTTATAAGCAGCTCATTTTCATTATTTTCATCCTAGCCTTATCCCAAAAAAATAGGCTTAGCTAATAAGCAAATATACCATAATATACCAATGAAAAAATAACAATACATGCAAATAACAAGTTAAGGACTCAAACTTCAAGATGTACAACCATAATCATAAGCATAAGAAAGATGTTAAAGTATACTAGCATACACCACTAGCCAAAATACAATATAATATTAAATCATATCATATTAAAATATAACATTATGTCTAATAACTAAGCATATGAAAATAAATAACAAACCTAAGATCCTAGGTGATGGGATATCGCATCCCTCGCGATATTGCGTACACGATATCGCGGTGTGCTATCATATCTATAAATAAGAGGCAACTCTCCCTTGTTTCCTCATCCTAGGCTAAATAGTAGGGAAACTCTGGCAGATTGATCACTCCAGAGATAGAATATTTTCCATGTGCCCGCAGTAGAAGTCCCAAAGTGAATGGATCTTTATTCAAGTAGACATTGTACCTGAACACAAGTTTGTGTACGGCAATAAAGATGAGCTTCGTGGATAAACCTTGCAGCACATAGAATAGGCTAATTAGGATTTTATTATTGTTATTTCTTATATTTTATTTATTACTTTCTCTCTCTTACCCTTCTCTCCTAGTTAAGTGCCTCAGTACAACCACTTCGAGCACATGCGTTACGCTTGCTGATCCCAGCAACGATTAGCGTTTGGTAACCAAGGTTGCATCAATTCAAGGTGTGTACGGTAAGTGGGAATGGATGTTGATGCTAGGTTAATTTAGACTTAGTTCATTAGTTAGAGTTAGTAATTAGTTTCTCAACCCTTCACCTTGTTAGCATAGGAGACAAAAACATAAAAAGCATAAAAATCATATACCTCGGACTTACTTAACCATACACCGTGACAACTACAATTAAGTCTGGGAAGACAACGAATGATTAACCCTAAGTGTTCCATGAGGCATGTAGGCACTTAGTCTGTGGAGCTTGACCGAATCACGTGTGCTACGCTCGTATTCGTATGGTCGAGTGTAGGGATACCTCACCACTCATCACTAGGTTTGAAACACCAAGTTATTACAGCAACACACAAAGACATACTTCCTAAGACTCCTCATACATAATTAAGATGACCATCACATCAAAAAATTGGGTTGATTTCCTTATCATACTATATAGTAGGCCATGCAAAATGGCTTTATTTTAGGATACTATACAAGACTATCAATAGGTAAGCATAGCTTTGGTGTTGCAAATCATGAAGTAGATTTGGATAATTCAAGATAGATTGAGAGCTTCCTAGGATAAACAAGTATCCTATGCCAATTAGCACTAAAGGCCATTGAATTTTTTTAATTAAAGATCATGTATTTCCTTGTGTTTTTCTCCTAAATACCTTAACATGATTTGGCCGAAAAGGAAAATTGTATCCTACATACATTGATCCCTTTAAGGTGCTTCAAAGGATTGTTAAGGTAGCCTAACCAATAGTACTATCTCCTAAGCTGGTAGGCATACATGATGTGTTTCATGTATCTATGATGAAATGATATGCTTACAAGGAAAGGCAACTAAAAATCACATGTTGTGCATGTCTTTAAAAAGTAAAAGTTATACGAAAAGTAAAAAGAAGCATAACTTGTATAAATTTTATATAATTTATATATAACACATATATATGTTATCATCATCACTTTCCTCACCACCTTTTACTAGTTCTGTTATGCATATAGGTTTTTCCTATTTTTGTTAGGAACAAAAACTAATTCTAGGCTTTTATTCTTTTTTTCATTTCTTTTGTTTCAAAGCTTCTAGTGAATTATTAGTGTTTGGAATACATTTTGATTTATTCTAAACTTGTATTTGAGCTTGTTACAATCTTTTGTACATGGGTACAAGAGCTATATTGATAAATTTTTGGGGTTTTATGCCTATTTAGGGCTTTCAGCTTTGGAAAATTTAATTCATAAGTTTCCTTTTCTTTTCTTCTATATTTTTCTATTGTAATAGTGTAAATAATCATATTGGATGGACATGTGGGGCAAATGTGTTGTAGACCAAGTTTTGGATGCATAATTTCAAGAATCGCCAAAATTGCAATTATGCTTTGTAAACTATGCATAATTAGATGTGAGGAAAATTAAAGTATTTGAGACTTTTGAAAATTAATTATGATATTGTGGTGATTAGCATGGCATTAGTTTTGTGTATTCCAAGTATGGCATCTATTCTCATTATTCTTAGGCATTTCCATTTTCTCTTATAGTAATTAAATATTATTATTTTAATATATTATTTTATTGTGTTATTAATAAATTTTAAACATGAATAACTTTATCTCTAGAAGTCTAATTAAGGTGAAATTGATGTCTTTGAGATGAGCTTATTACGTACATTCCAATCATGGGATTTATTTTATCCTTTGGTATCTATGTTTTTTGGAGGTTATATCAATTATCACATTTATTTAATTATGTATGTTAGTAGTAACAAATTTTATGATGTCATGTTGTACTATTGTCTTTATAAAGTGTGTATGAATATTAGACTCAAATATATTTGGTCATGTTATATGTTAAACTTGAATGTGTGGTGACTATGGCATATGACTACTTAAGCTAGCCTAGATGTCTTTGCAATGATGCTTGTAGCAGTCATTGGCAGGTGACACTACCATGAGGGTGTAGACTGATTACTGATGATGCATTGGGATGCATCAATGAGGCTCAAATCTTAGATATCATTCTCAGAGTGAACAAGCATAGGTGTGGCCTATGAGTGTTATATGATATAGGAGCAAAATCCTTACCAAACCTCCACAAGACTAGTTGTTGCATGTTATAGGTTGACAAACACCAACACCAAGAGTGGTTAAAGACTAATAAAAGACCTATAGGAAAATGACTGATTATTAGTACTTATGAAAGTGTTACACATGCTACACTAAGTGTAGATATGCTAGATACCACATGGGTTATATGTTGGTATTGCACTATAAGTCATGCTAGTAGTAAATGTATTATATGATTGATTTATTAATGTGTTAGTTTATGTGGTATCTCAATTAAGGATGTATGGGTAAAATTGTTTGAGTATGACTTTTAAAATACATGTGGTTGGATGATACACATGCAATGACATGGAACTATGATTAATTATATGTGATTATGACTATGTATTAGGCTTACAGTGCCACATGATTAAGTCAATGGTTATCAGTCCTTGGTTGCCACTAGTGAGTTATATGGGATATGTTGGATAAGATTTTATTTCAATGTAGATTATCTTAGTACTTTGTATGATATTGTATATTCATGTGGTGCTTAAATCACATGTGAGACTAGCTACTAACACAGGTTGCTTTGTATCCCATTCCTCTCCTCCAATGCAATACTTATCAACCATCCAATGTAATACTTATCTGTGGGGTTTGATTAATGCATATTATCATGTACAAATGTACAATTTCTTGTAGACTAATGCTATTGTATGATCCTTATGGTAATTTTATGTATAGGATGTACATGTTTTATGTATATTATGAGATTAGTAAAAACTTCTACTTTATGTACAAACATATTGTTATATAGATTAATATGTTATAGTTGTACATAGTAAGTTTAATATGTTTACATGGTCTTTTATTTGATATGGTTTTGGTACATTATGATATTTTAAGATATATACATCATGTGGTTTATGTTAGTGGCATCTTATTTATTATTGGATTCTTGAGTGGTTTATGCTTCTGTTATGTTATTTTTGACAATCCTTGGTAAAACTCCAACTTGTCTTAGGTGCAATAGGACATGGTGTTATATTGTGATAGTTATATAAATTTTTGTGATACTTATTTGTTATGATTTCAAACTATATAGATGGCAAGAAAACATGAAGGAATAGGTAGAGAAAATTCTCAAGTTGGTAGTTCATTGAATCCAAATGGGGTTGGTCCATATAAGTCATAGGCATTGATAGCTAGCAACACACCCATTCATAATCAAGAAAATATTTCACAATAGTTATTTTAGTGTTTACAATAATATGTAACTAGCCCCTCTAATCTAACTATGAGGAAGGCAAGAAGTGGTAGTGATAGTGATGGAGTGGAGGTACATCCTAGAGAACCTATCAGCAAGGAGATGATGGGGCAGTTTCATAAGTTGGGATCTCTAGCATTTGTTAAAATTGAGGTTTCTACAAAGGTGGTCAAGTGCCTAGAGGAGTTAGTAAAAGTATTTGACTTGATGGAATGTATGCCAACACAACAAACTTAACTAGAAATTTATTAGTTGATGGATACAACATGTTGTTGGTGCCAATAATGGAGTAGTCCAAGGGATGAATAGAGCAAGAAGTAAAGTGATCAAATTTCTGAGGTAATTCAAATCTAGATATATCTTTACTTAGTATGCTTAGTTCAAGAAAGATGAGTTTTACCCACTACTTCAATTGAAAGATGTAAAGATGAGTATAAGGCCCAATTTTCAAAGTTGAATGATTCTACCTCACAACCAATAAGTACTACAACTCAAACATCTAGGTTTGTATGAGGATGAAGGCCTTCCTTTTAGGACCATATTTTTCCACTAAGGTTAACATCCTATAATGAAGCCCAAGCCACTACTATCGATATAAAGAGAAGCTAGTAAGAAAATACCACACACCATGAGAGGAGTTAGGGGCAAAAGCAATTACCACCATTTGGAAGTAGTAGTGGCTCTAGATAGATTCAACAACAAGATGGTTAGAAATAAAGTGAATAGCAATAGCAATAGCCATAATCAATTAGTAATTTTGCACCTACTAGAGGATGAAAAACTATGGTTTGTTATATAGATTAATACATACTTCTGGTTTATGCAAAGACATGTTAATATATAGATTAATGTTTTATAGATGTGGATTGTAAGCTTGATGTGTTTTCTTGACCTTTGGTTTACATGGTATTAGTACATCATGATAAGATGAGATATACAATTTGTGTAGTTTATGTTTGTGGATTCTTATTTATTGCTAGATTCTTAAGTGATTTATGCTTCTGTTGTGTTCTTTCTTATGATCCTTGGCATAACTCCATCTTAGCATAGGTGCAGTAGGATGAAGTTTTGCAAAGCCCTTGTACTAATGCTAGATAAAATTAATATTAGTTACACACAAAAAAATCATTAACATAGGAAATAATAAAGGTTAATACATTAAACACATGCTGAAATACTAATAATTGATGATCGCATAACCACATTTAAACCAAGGTGATACAAGGAGTGTGATACTAAATCTCCACCTAAGATAAATAAATCATTGTCGAGAAAATCTTGTTGTTGATTCCTCTACTATGCATGCACCCTGTCACATAAGGATTTAAAAAATGAATAGAGAAATCATGATCTAGATACTCACATATCATCCTATCCATTCTCATGATGCACCACCACTTTCTCTCTCTATATATCAATAAGTTTGTAGGTTCAATGGAAACAAAAGCACAAAAGGTGGATGAAATCGCTATCAAAGGTCAGCTTATAAAGGAAAAAGGTTAAAATCTGATGGCAAATCTAAAATCTCTTATTGACATGGTATCAATCCATGTCTTTTCCCTTTAACAAATCACATTACTCCACTTTGTATTATGCATAAATATAGGTTTTGAAGAGGTATCAATTAAAATTAGAAGAAAATACCAAACTATGACATAAGAAATAGCAAAATGACATACAAGTAGAGTAACAGGTTATGGAAAAGATAACTTATTATAACTTACACCCTTTTACAACTTCAACTAACTCTATCTCTCAAACTAAGCACTATCTGCACCAAGATCTCTACCACAAAAAACACTACATTACCAAATTCCTAGAAATGAGAATCCACTAATCATGGACTAAAAAAACCAAAAAACCAGAAAAGCATAAACATATAGTCAACCATGCTCAATCACCTTTCAAATCATGTTACTTGCTTAATAATTAAACAAGGTTAGTGTACTTAATAACTACAAATACAAAGCCAAGAAAACCACAACTACACTAATCAATAAACTACAAAGAAAAAAAATCCAATCATCCAAGCTAAATAAAACCAAAAAAAACACACATAACCAAATATGCAAATAGAAAATATTGATAACTACTAAGGGATCATCTACAAGGTGTTATAATTAGAGCACATGACTTATGATCTAAAAGTTTCAAGTTTGATTCCAAAGGATATGCTAAGATATGTGCAACCTAGGGGCATGGTAAAAATATATGTTCAAGAATTATGGTGTCAAGTAAACAACCATTCATAACAATTCATTGTCAAATCCTTTGCCTACCTCCATGATCAACCCATCATAAATGGGTTAAACACATGTAGATGATGATAGAGAAATATAATGATGTCTCAAGTGACTCAAACTATGTAGGAAAACTTGACTTTTTGGTAGATTGAAGGTTGTTTCCTTGTGGAAAAAGGGTCATGGAAGCATGGAGATCCTCACAAATTCCATACTATCATAACCATCATTAAAGAACTACATTGGTTGATTTCCTTTGTGTACTTTGTCATAATGATATGTAGGCTTGTGGAGGAGCTTTAACTTTGATGCTTGGACCACTACCCTTCTCCTTAAGAGTGAGGCTTAGGACTAGATATGTTAAATTAGGAATGTGTCTTAGATCTTATAGGAGATTAGTGTCTCTTGTAGTTGTGTGTACTTGTTGTGGTCATGTTTATATGTGTTGTGTTGGTCATGTCCCTTATATGATTTCATGTGATGTACTCAATACACTCTTAACCCATGAACTAATGGGTGATGTACAGTTATGTTGTCTATAAAGGTGCTATGATTGTTGGGGCATAGTCCATCTTGTGTCCATTTAAGATCATCTAGCTAATTTGGGACTTAAGGTTGGTGTCAAACAGTGCTTTGTCAAAGCAATTTTGGTACACTTGGTACTGGAGCCATGGTTTATAGTTTGAGATTAGTCCTAATTCTACGTACATGGTTCATGATTATGATTCATTATTCATGACTTATGTGTCATCATGATGCACAAAAAGAAAAGCAAAGAAAGCTGAAATCTTGACAATACTCCTCTTGATCCCAATCCTCATAATGAACCAGTGAGAGACGATACTCAAGTCAATTGTATGTACGAGGAGGTGCACAATGATGTAGATATGTACAAGGATGTATATGAAGATGAGAATGTTAAGATGACTAGTGAAAAGAATATTGATAAATCCCCAAAAAAGATAAAAGAACTATGGAGTCCTTTATGACAAGTAAATAGCATCATCATGCATAGTCTACCTACAATCGATCCAAGAGGTAATGGACCTAATGGAAGCTCCTTTCTTTCTAGAGTTAGGTTCTAACAAATAATATAAACTTACCCTAACTCAAAACTTGATGTTGAGGAACTGGGTAGAGCAACTTGGGGTTCTTAATGATCTTCAGCTTACCAACCAATAACTACAAGATGAAAATTAGGAGCTACAATCATTTCTAGAAACTTAGCATGCTTTTTATGAAAGCCAACAAAATAAGAGTGAGACTGTGGGTAAAAAATTAGATGACAAGAGTGGGATCATGAAAGACTATCTAATAGTGCAAGTAAGGGCACTGGCATCAAGCCAAGCCAATTAGTTTCCAAGTTCCAAGCTAAGGAACCAGAAATCTATGAGGAGAACAACGATGATACTATAATAGATACCTTTATATTTGAAATAGAAGAGTTCTTAGAGATGTATGAATGTACCACCAAAAAACAAGCTCATGCTATTGTGCAATTCTTGGATGGAATAGAAAAATTCTGGTGGCTTGGCATGCTTCAAGAAGAAAGGCTAGGACAAGCAGACCCATTAGAACATGGAACCAATTTAAGAAGGCTTTGATTGAGAACTTTCATCCAGACAATTTTGTTGACAAAAGTTGGGCAAAGTTAAAGGAGATTCAACACATAGAAGATCTAGAAGAGTATATTCAAGAATACCAAAATATCATCATACAAACCCTAAATATTGATGAGGATGCCAAGTATAGACTATTTCTCAATGGCCTTAAACCCTAGGTCCAACATGAGCTCAAAACTCAAAAAATCATAGAATTTAGGAAGGCCATCTAAGTTACTACGACTTTGTCTGATTATAAGGTGGGAAAGAAGGATAATGATGTAGTGGAGCATTGGAACAATCACACAAAAGCATGAAAGATAGTAATAACTCTTGGAAAGCTGATGGATAAGTGAGTTCATGTGGATTTAGAAGCTTTTTATGTTGAGCTAGCCCCAAGTAAATAAAACTCATCCTAGGAGCATGCAAAATGTCAAGCTTCCTAAGAACAACAAGAGTCATGGAACAAACGACCATGTTTTAGAGGGTTCTCTCAATATCCTCTAAGGTGTCCAAGCTTAAAATGCCAAATCTATGATGGAGGGCATTATGCTCACAAATACTATCAAAATCTTCAACTCAAAATCAGTGGTAATAGACTAGATGAGAATCGTAAATTGAATGCAATTGAGCATCAGCCTCATGATTCATTGATGATCTCTAATGGTAATGATGGAGTAAGATACGGGAGTTTTGAACTCTTTCTAATGGATCCATGAAGACCTTGTCAACTTAGCATAAGGTGATGGTCCTATAATTAAACAGGGTAGTCAATGGCTACCTCCTTCATGAATTGATTCTAGATAGAAAAAACTAGAAGTGCACATGCATGAGAAAGTTATGGAGTACATGTTCTCAATGAAGACCATGGACAATGTTCTTGACTACGTCTTCAAGCAAGAAGCATAGGGTTCTGACTACATCTTCAAGTAGAAAGTATAAGGTTCTAACTGTGTCTTCAAGGAGGAAGCATAGGATTATGACTACATCTTTGAGCATGAAGCATAGTATTGAGAAAGCGTCTTCAAGTAGGAAGCACTGGATTGGACTATGTCTTCAAGTAGGAAGCATCGGATTATGATTACATCTTCATGTAGGAAGTGTAGCATTGAGAAGACGTCTTCAAGGAGGAAGAACTAGATTTTGACAAAGGGATGAGTGCCTCTGGAAGACTATATTTCTATATCACTACAAATGTAAAAAAGGTTGCATGTGAAGCAAGTCTTGCTCCAGGTAGGAAGGTTGGTAGAGTTTGCATGAATAAGGGTAAGCATTTTCTTCCTTAACTTGGGTTGTGTGAGGATCTCTAAGCCTCAATTGAATGTCAAGTTCAATTCACTACTTATGCTTTAAGGTGGATAACCCTAGCCATTAAACATTCTTGTCTGTAATTATCATATGGATTTTAAATTGTTTAATACCCTTGATATACATGATGCTCTTCACATTTGAAGTTGTGGATAGATAAAGACTTCAGCTCCAAGGACGTCGCTTCTTTCAAGTGGGGAAGAGTGTAGGAAAATATGCCTTATTAGTGGATCGAAGGTTGTTTTCCTCTGGAATGGGGGCTAGAGGATCATGGAGATCCTCACGGGTTCTATGTCATCATTAAAGAACTACATTGACCTTGATTCCTTTGTATAGTTCATCATAATGATATGTAGGCTTGTAGAGAAGCTTCAATCTTGATGCTTAGGCCACCGTCCTTTTCTTCAAGAGTGAGGCTTATTGCTAGATACATTAGAGTAGGAACATGTCTTAGTTCTTATAGGAGATCAGTGTCTCTTGTGGTTGTGTGCACTTGTTGTGATCATGGTTGTGTATATTGCGTTAGTCATGTCACTTATATGATTTCATGTGGCGTACTCAATATGCTCCAAACCCACAGACTAACGGGTGATGTACACTTATGTTGTGCGTGCAAGTGCTATGACTATTGGGGTGTAGTCCCTCTTAGGTCTGCTCTAGGTCATCTGGCTATTTTTGGACTCAAGGGTAGTGCCAAACAATGCTTCAACAAAGCACTACCATTACAAACTATCTCTTGCCTTCAAATCCTTATTAGATAATGACATAACCACTTGAGCTATTCTCATTGGCTCTATAAAGGTCTATCTTAATTAAATATTGTCAAATAATGTCCAAAGAGTTTCACCTACAATAATGCTCATATAAAGATATAATATATCATATTTGAACCTTGTCTTGGTAAGGCATTGTCACTTGAATAGAGTGTGTGGCTTATGATGTGCAAGTCACGAGTTTGATCCTAAAGGGTATGCTAATCTAACACTGTTATATATGCCAATGAGGCACATCTAGTTAGAGTGTGTGACTTGTGAGCTACAAGTCGTAGGTTTGATTCCAAGGGATATGTTGAGACACATGCCACCTAGGATATGGTAAAAATATACATTTAGGAATTACAGCACTAGGTAGATGGTCATCCATAGTGAGTCATTATCAAATCCTTCACATACCTTACCGCTCAAGATTTATACGTTTATAACTTAATACTACCTAGTAGAATTGAACTTGTGACCTAGGGTTACCATGCCAAGACCCATACCACTAGGCTAACACCTAATTGTTAATGATGCCTAAGTGCAACTTGAACTAGCAACTTGTTACCTAACAAGATAATGAGCTAACCACTTAAACTACCTATCATGGCAAGGGTACTAAGATAATGATGATGATAATGATGATATGTTGCTTTACTATACTAAGCCCAAAAGAAAGATCTACAAATGGATATGAATTAACTATAAAGCTATGGTAAATGCAATAAAATTTCCAAACCATATACACAAAAACTCATCTTAAGGTTATGATGATAATAACAGTGATGCAATAATTCTCCAATCTTAAGTTATTTTTACATTGTAAAACTAAAATCCTTTTTATTACATCTAAGACCTTTAAGACCTATTGGACAAGCAAAATATACATAATATGTGTAATAAACACTTCATCAATAAAATTAAAAGGTTACATCAATAAAATAAAAAAATAATACTACTTTTATTTTCCTGTTGCAAGTTAAGGCTTCAAAAATGGTATACATCCCCTCTCTTCCCTTTTTCAAAATTAAAATAAACACCAATGAAAAGATTCAATATAATCAAAAATACCCTTACAAGTTAACAAAGGTACGTCACAAAGGCAAATTTAGATTTTCAGAATTTTATTTCTAAATTGCCTTTTTTAAGGTCCGTTGGGCATTTTTAAACCTTCATAGCTTAGGATTCACTATGATTTTTGTAATAAGTTTTCAAAATTTAAAACCTTTTCAAACAAGGAATGAAACAACTACAAATGGTTTATAATCACAAATGTACAAGGGGGTTGGTCGCCTTAATAGCTACCTTTATTTATGGGTGTGACGAAAAAAACAATAGTATAGTAAAATCCTCTCATGGTGATTAACCTCTATCCTCCTTTCCTAATTCAGGTAGCTCGCCTAAACATCTCTTTGGTTTCTTCCGAATTGCCATCCACTTATTTTATGCTTCTTCTACCCGTCAACATGCAAGAACTTTAACTTAAAAAATTTACAAGCCCAAATTATTTAATTTTTAGCGATGTAAGACAGCCATAAAATCTGTCCATTCTAGTAGGTAGTTTTATCAAGAAAATGTCTTAAATTCCTGAAATAATTTCGTATAGAGAAAAATGGTATCTCAAAAAAGTTGAAAAAAAATTTAACTAACTTATAATCCCTGAGAAGAACAATAAAAACAAGATTCAGAATGCTTGCTTTGCAATAAAGTTTTGTAGAACGAAATGCAAGGTTTAAAATGCAAATCACAACGGAAATAATGAAGGTTCTCTTGACCAGATAATCCGTTGCATCAAATGCCAAAGTTGCAAACCAGCATCTGCATTGCTCTCTCAAGCTTGGATCATAAACGGAATTTATTCTAGGGTTAGTAAATTTCAGTTTCAAAACCTACAACCAAGCCTCTCCAAGCACGTTTGTACGAATATAATATGGCAACGTGAGCAAAAACACTGCTATCTTTTAATAATAGATACGAAAGAATACTCCTTATAGAAAAAGAACTAAAAATAGCATCCAGCCATTTCTCCCCATTCGACAAGGACAGCACAGAAAAACATAGCACTGTAAAAGTCAAACAAAGCACTTCGAATAGTACAAAGAGTTTTGAAACCAGCAAAACCATCATGGTCAGCCATCAGTACTGTGTTCAGTACAAGGAATTTCTTCTCCTGGTTTCAATATCCATGGCACCATAGAATTGTGCTTGATAGTTACAACACAAAATATTGTTGGTTCACCTTTTACCTTGTATAATTATTTCCATGATTCCTATTGTACTCTGAACGTTGCTGTTTGGAATAAGCAGAGTGCCGCCGTGTGTCAGCCTCCCGTCGTGGATTTCTGGAATATGATGAATGCCGCCGTGTATCAGCCTCCCGTCGTGGATTTCTGGAATATGGTGAATGCCGCCGTGTATCAGCCTCCCATCGTGGATTTCTGGAATACGGTGAATACCGCCATCTACGAGCCTCCCGTCTCTGATGTTTCGAATTGGATGAAAACCTTCGTGTATTGCTTCGAGTTGCCACACGTGATTTTACTGGCCTTTCACCCGTGTGCACATTATCATATAGAGATAGATCATCAGGGAAGTGGCTGTTATTAGGTACCACAGAATTCTTGCTATGATCATACATTTGGACAGAATAATTGACATGATTTTGATCTGGATAAAATCCACCAGTGTTTCTTCCATTAGTATCAACTGCATTGATAATAGGATATCTAGATACATTCATATCTCTTCTGTGTGAATCTCTCGATGACCCACCAAAATGGCTGTTCTGCACAGTGGGGAGCCATGGATCTTCAGCACATCTTCCGTGTGGATCTCTGGGTGACCTACCAAAATGATTGTTTTTCTGCACGGGGAACCGTGGATCTTCAACACATCTGTATCCTCTATAATAATCGATGTTACCCTGATGTGGATGTTGCCCATATTCAGAGATAAGTTGGCGACGTTGAATGTTGTCAACATCAAATGTACGTCTAGGAGGCTTCATTGCAAAGGAACAAGTGTTGCTGTCATTGGTGGATCCTGGATAATTACCCATCGAACATGAATTGAACATGTTATTCAAAGGTGTTGCTACAGGCTCCGTGCTTTCACATATAAAGTGCTCAACACTGGAAGATTTTGCCCTATGACTGTTTTTAGCTTTAAAGGGTGAATCACAGGAAATTATGAATTCATGTTGATATTGCAAATTCCCCCCTTCTGAAAATGATGCATTAATAGTTCTCTTTTGCTTTTGAGATGATTTCTCGATAATAGCTCTATATATATCCCAATGTGGACTACTTTCATCAATAGCCCTTTGTCCAAAATGATTGTTCTGTACATATATTTGAACATTTGCAGCATATAGAAGGCCTTCCAAATATGATTGCAACTCTCCTGCAGAAGAAAACCAAACTCAATTCAGTACGAACTCAAATACTGATTGAGAGACTGGTAAGAATCAAGATTTTTTGACAATAACATAAAACATAACTAACCTAGTATCGTGTCAGCTTCATCTAATGCATTATATGCAAGAGGAAACACTGCTGTGTTTGGCTGCCCAATGATAAAGACAAGAACGTCATGATTATTAAATACGTACACCCAACCAGTGAAATTAAAAGAAAAAAAAAGCAAAATGAAAAATACCCACAGGATTGCATATTGCCTTGTAAGGACTATCATCTATCAACAAAGTATTTGATGTGTCATATTCTCCCATTGCCCAGGGTAGATCAGACTTCTCATGATTCCACAATTTTGATAGTTCTTTCAGAAATATGTTTTTTTGTGCATTTTCAGGAGACTTGATCATAGTATCTGTGCAGTCATTTTGATGCTGGCAAAGACAGCCAAAACTAAATTAAACAAAAGCATGAAAATAGTACAAAATACTATTCTGATTATTCCAACATAAAGGAAACAAAGCTATGAATATGAAAAACATACCACCCCTAAATAGCAGGCATCAGAGACATTTTTAAAATAAAAGAAACGTGAAAATTTTGTAACTAACCAGATGTGTAATGTTAAAATATTCTCCCATATTTATTCAACAAAAAAATATTGTCCCATGTTATTCATACCGATAATAATAAACAAAACTAGAATACAAAAGCTAACTCCACATATACTAGTTTATCTCCCTATGTAAACTTTTATGAATATAATCTACAAAATATTCTAAGACAAGAAGAACATGTCATAGGCATTACAGGGTATGAGAATCTATATAGGAGAGATGGGTCATGCTTTATATGGCATATTAAGTTCTGCAGCTTGTTAGCTTTACTAATACAAAGAGAAATGAAAGATTGACTGCACGAATGCTATCTCCTGAATTCTTTAAAGACTGGACATCTAAACTATGGGTTTTACAAGTTACAGGAAAACATAGATAATTAAATTTGAAATAGAAACTGAAATGGCACTTACTATTCATACGTAGATAATAAAATCTTATGGATATATTGATAAAAAAAACCATATTCACCCTCAACAATGTTGTATGGGAAGAAATCTAAATGTATTTTCTTAGGATGAAAAGAAATCACCCATGAACTATTGCTTGAACGATTATTGTACGTCTATGTTTTCATTTTAGGGAATGAATATGCACCAGGAGAATCCTCCCTCGTTCCCATCTTCGTGGTTAGATTGCTCTGCTCCAGGAATGGTTAATTCTCCACCCTACATTCTACATTTTTGTAATATAATACCTTCTTGACCTTTTCTCACACAAAAAAAAAGAAAAAAGAAAATGACAACAACAACAGCAGCAACACCCATGGAAAAAAGCTATGAGTCTTAACTAGGTATGTTTATTAAACTGAAGATGCAGCCTCTTTTGATTGACTACCTCCTAAGATCTATGCTTCTCATCAAATGTACTGTTTCCTAAGTTTAATTCCACTGAGCAACACTAAGGAATTCTGAAACTGGCCTGATAGATCCAAGGGATCTCAGTGGATGTAAATAAAAAATTTCAGTTTCAGTTTCCTAGAAAAGAACAATGGAGGAAACTAAACATATTAAGCAATCTTTATGAAACTTGACAACTTCAACTTCAATAGATGTTTATGCAACCCTCAAATTTTGACTTAATGTCAATAAACATTGTGAAATAAATTATGGCAAGCCCCACCAAGAGTAACAATTTGCATTTATTTTGGTCAAATATGCCAGTGGTTCTAAAAATTTGAATCGGGCCTATAGTTGGAACACATGTTAGGCTTCGAAAGGTCTTGTAAGTAATGAAACTAGACAGGGCAATTTTTATTATGTAAGCTGTTTATATTTGTCAAATTTAGATATGGTGATTGCAATGTACAATTCATACAATTTGTTTTAAGACATCCAATCTACTAACAGGCATCGGTATGCTAGTCAGAACAGCTTACCCTTCTCGTTTACTTTGCCTGTGCACCCAGCCACTATTCAACCAGGTTTCCCTTGATTAAGTTAAATAAAAGAACGGATCCAATATACGTCAGCGGGAATTACAAATTTATTCTATAACCCACTAAACCCATAGTTCAACACTAGCTTGCCATGATTTTGCTCTATCATAAAAAATGAATACCAAAAACTACATATAGAAAATTGTAGAAATTGATTAATAAAACATTAAAAAATTTACATCATGTGTTGACATGTTGTACCTCACATAGATTACAAAACAAATCATTGAGTCTTTGCAACGATCTAATAAATCCATTGTAGTTTTACTGGATGTAATAAAAATCTCTAATGTCCAATTTCCAATTTCCAGATATAGGAAATTTTCTTTATGGATCCATAACAACTTAGAGCATGCATTATTAGACAAATTATCTATGACAGTTAAAGCATCTCTTTCTGTCAAATTTCCAATCTTCAATATAAACAGCATGGAAGAATCTCTTTAGCTATTGCACTTCACATTTGCCGTAATCTTTCCACTTTAAAACGAAATGAATGCCCAAATATTACAGCATTGATGAGTAATGAGGCAGTTCATCTAGGTTTCATGACAGCATGACCAAGAAGGCTATCTTGTGGCTATATAAACAAGAAAAATTACAGTGATAAGGAGATATCCCAAAGTTTAAGTAAGCAATTTGCATATGTCCGTGATAATTTAGCTCCTTCACTCAGTGTTGTATCAAGATGAAAAGATAGCATAAAACCACTAATGTCAGGTTATCTTATAGGGGAAAATGTTTAAAACTCGATAACTTGTTAAATATTCTAACTGACTAAACAGAAAACCAACCATAACTATTTAACTGCTGCCCTAGCAAGGAGCATGCTATTGTACGGTTTTGTAAGGGATAACCACAAAAAACTATATAACAGACAAACACTTTAAAAATTCCGAGAAATTTCACAATTTGAAACATCCAACTATAGTTTAAATAAGCTGAAACTCATGCAATAGAAGTTTTAGACGAAAAAAAGGGGGGGAAATGCACCTTTGACACACGTTTTAGAATGCATTTATTTTCGGATTTTAGGGAGTCTGGAGATTATTTCATAACTTAGGAATTTGTTTTTCATAATCCTTTCAGAATGGAAAGCCTTAATTCCTTCACCTAGATTATACGTGCTTACTTACTAAAATGTGTGATCTGGTTATTGTGTAAAAGCTTGCGACACTCTTAAGGATCAGCTCCATCCTATGTAAACTATTTGCTAGAGTTGCATGTTCGCAATATTGGATGTTTATTTTGCAATACACTATTATGAATGACACTAGCTAAATTAAGATAAAATATGACATTCTTTCATTTTAAATGATTATATATTCAGTTATAGGTGTATAAGACTGCAACTTACCCATTGAAAGCGCAACTTCTGCTTCCTCTGGCCCAATGCAAAATCTACCAATTTATCAACATTATGGCTGGCATGTGAAAAAAACATAAAGTTAATACCTTCGAAGAATGAGAAATCCAGCTTTACGTTTTTCTTAAATGCAACATCCATGATTCACTTCACTTACCTTTGAGCTGATGACCATATTCCTACATCAAAACACTGGAAGCAGAAATCCAGGAATTGATCGCAAAGCGGGCGTTTGTACACTGTTAAAAGCGAACATAGCAACTCAGCAACTTAGCAAGCTAACCTCGAACTAGATGCGCATGCCATAAACTTAAACACATTTTGTAGAGGAAAATCGCAATAACCAAAATCCGAAATAGGAGGCATTAAATCTCACCATAAAATTTTCCGACTTTCCCATCCGGCTTTCGTTTTATAGAACGGTGCTCTGTTTCAAAATATCTGTCAACAAGCAAGCCATTAACATCCAGAACAAGCAGCTTTCGCTTCGAATGCTCCGCGTAAGCAGGCATGGCCACTGAACTTATTCAACAGATCTCGGAAAAACACGTTGCTTATGGCTCAAAACAACAGGAAAACTTGTGCAAGAGACGGCTCTTGTCATCTAAAACACGGATCGGATAAATAGGAGCTAAAGGGCGGGAAATCTGATGCTCTGTAAATTGCAAAGTAGCTCAAAGGGGCAAAGCAAGGGTTTCAGACACACAAATTTGTGCCTCCAAACACTCCGAGATTTACGCAGTTACGATGGATAGCGTATCCTAGCTAGCTCTGTATCGTAAAATTCGCAGGAATAGGCGTTAATTTAAGATTTGGATTTGCGGCAAATCGGGAAGCAGCGATTACGGAATCAGTATGGTACGCGTACAAGATTTACCAAGAATAAAGATCTTTCGTGTCTTTTGCTTGTGTTTCTCAGGTTTTTTAACTGTTTCGGGCTTTCTGCAAGTTTACCAGTACTTAGTGCTACTAAGAAGGGATTTGCGTAAGGTAATGGTGGCCCTTGACATTTTCGTATGATGTAAAAACAACTTTGGGTGATTTATTTTGATAAACACGGGTAGATAGACCGGTAATTATAACAACATTAGATTAGAAAAAGATTGATGACGTGGTTGAGAGGACGGTGACGCAAAATATCGGGAACGACTTGGACAGGTTCGTATTCGAGAACCGGTGACCCACGAACTTTGCGAGAGGGCGTGTTTTGTTATTTCACTCATCATATCCATAAAACTTTCTAGGCTTTCATATGTTTCTCATAGTGTTTCCTGGATGAATTTTACCATTCTTGTTGGATCCACTGTCTCTCTTTTATCAATTCTTTTCGGATTTTAGAGTTGGACGTGTAATCCACTCAAATTCATGAATACATTAAATTAAAATCTCTATATGTATTCAATTTTAGAAGATTGTTTCTTCCTCTACGGTGACCCATGATCTTTTTAATGGTTTAGTTTTTGGTTGGCTTCATGGTCTAGGTGTCCATTTATTGGTTTGGTTTCTAGTTGGCTTCATAGTCTAGGTCTCGATTTGTTTTGTCAGAATCTTCTTCCCTCTATGATAATACTAGTATTGTAATTGTTGATTTGGAGTTCACCCTTCTTGTTATATGAATAAATGAATGCAATGAAGCTTTATTACATCCAAAGAAGCATAGACTCTATTGGACAAATATTACATTTTCATAAAAATAAAGATAGACTCTACAAATTGACTAAGCATCAATAGGGCCATCAAAAATAAATTATAAAGGTTTTGTAATGTCCCATCCCTTGTTAAAGGTGGAATTGTATTAATAATCATGTAATTAGCCTTCAAAAGAAAGGGTTTGACCTATGGCATTTAAGGCTAGGCTTAGAGGTAGTATCAACATGGAGTTGCAGAGCCTAATTGGCAAATGATGAGAGCCAGGTGAAGTAAGACAAAAAGGGATTGATCACTCCTTCAACCAAATGGTCTGATCATGGTGATAGTGTTGGATTGCCTTTAAAGTCCTAAGTGTCATAGGAAGATAGCCCAAAGCTGTTACAATGTACCACCCATTTTATTAATAAAGGTTTGTTGTCATTTTCTTTCATGTTCAATTATGTGTTTGTTTATCATTATTTTCCAACTTAAAGAAGCGATTGAGTTATTTTTACACAATAGAATGATTTTAAACAATGAACGATCATATTTCATCAACATCCAGGAACGGGATGTCACATTTGTTATCAAAGTAAACTATAATTCATGAGCCAAAGTAGAAGAAACATAGAGAAAAATATTATTCAGTTTTATTATTAATATAAGAATAGGATACATTAAGAAGAGGGATATGGAAAGTGTAAATACAGTGGAAAGAGGGGACACAAATGAAATTAATCATCAAATTTTAAAACCATAAGGAGATCTATGATAACTTTGGATTAGGTCTCGCATTCTTTCTTAGTGGTATTTTCTTTGTCAATGACATCCTTACATCCAATCCAATCATCACAAAGTTACCTAATGTATTTGGTGGCACTTTTGGTAGTAGCCTTTGCCTCGTCAACCTTGGCAAGTTCAAATTCCAATAAGTTGACTTGAAGGATTCATTATGTCACATTTTCCTACCATTCCTTCTCCTTCTTCTATATGCACAAGATCAAGGCTATAAGTATAAAAAGAAAAACAAAAAAAAAAGAAAAAGAGAGAAGAGAATACATATATATATCAATAAAATAAGAAGGATTCAACTACTTACACGAAGTTAATCATTTTTTATTTGAAGGATGCCTTCACAATTTAACAAGTATCAAGCCAAGTAGGTAGCACACTCTAGTTCCCCTAAGATTTGTTCAAGATTTCTACTAACCTCTGAAACAACATTAGTCATGAGCCACGATATTGCATATGCGATATCCATCTGCGATATCGCGTCGGCCCCTACAATATCGCGTATGCAATATCGTAGTTTGCCGAAACATCTATAAATAAGAGGCGGCTCTCATTGTTTTAGGCATCTAGACTTAGACCCCTAGCCAAACTATAACAGTTTTACCATTCCAGAGTCAAAATAATTTCCATGTGCCCGCCATTGGAGTCTTAAAGTGAACGGATCTTTATTCAAGCAAATTGTACCTAAGCACACATTTGTGTATGGCAATAAAGATGAACTTTCTAATAAACCTTGCAGCATGTGGACTAAGCTAAATAGGATTTAATAATTTTTAATTGTTTAAATGCTTTCCTAGATAATTAATCTCTCTCAACCCTTGATTCTCCTAGTTAAGTGCATTCAATACGACTACTTCGAGCACGTCTGTAATGCTTGGTAACCCAGTAATGAGTAGTGTTTGGTAATCCCAGTAGCGTTGCACTAGTTTAGGGTGGGTGCGACAAGTGGGAACGGATACTGGTGCTAAGACAATTAGAACTTAGTTAGTGAATCGTTAATGAAAGTTAGTCACTTAGTCTCTTCACCTTTCCCTATTAGCATAAGACATTAAAAAGATAAAAGATATAAAAATCATATACCTCAAACTTACTTAACCATACAACCGTGACAATACAAGTAAGTTTGGGAAGACAGCGATTGATTAACCTTAAGTGTTCCATTAAGGCGCGTATGCACTTAGTCCTTGGAGTTTGACAAGATCGCGTGTGAGACGCTCATATTCGTATGGTTGAGTGTAGGGGTACCTCACCACTCATCATTGGCACCGTTGCCGGGGACTTAGTTGTTTGTGTGCTACGTAGAACATAGGAGATCATTCACATCAGTGGGATGCTAGAATGAACCCTTAGGGTTGATCAAAAGAAAAAAATAAGATAACCATAAACAGCACACCGAATAAGACAAAAATGTCTTCTTCTTCGCACCAAAGAACTTCACCGCCTAGGAACAACACTAGAGATAGTCGGTGGCACAACACACATAACCAAAATCCACCCGTCCCTCAACAATTCTGTGTGGTATATATTCATCGCGATGAGTATATACCCAACTTTACCTTTATTCTCCATCAAGATGAACAATTGCGTTGGAGGTACTTGGAGAGTAACATAGTGTTGCCTCCAGACTGAGCAATCCCCAACATGCTCCTTCATGCTCTTGCACAAATAGGCATGTCACAATTGTATGTAGAGTATGTTGCATGTGATTAGGACACAAGGGACTACCATCCCATAGAAGTGCAATGTCAACAGGACTTGCGTTAGGAGAGTTACCACACATCTTTGAAGGACAAAGGACCCCATAATGCTCCACCCGTCTTAAGTGAAATTGAGGGTGGTGAACCTATTTCAATAGGTTCTCCACAAAATGATGTTCCCCCTCCTAACGATGGTAAGGAGGTGGTGTATCAAAACCTTCACTCCACGATTCACAACCCTAGTTCTAATCCCCACAAATACCAAGTGTTCAATGAGGGAACATGATCAGACGTGACCTGCATGTGCCGCGATATCGCGGCTTCCCCTGCGATATCGCGTATGCGATATCGCGGTCCGCTGTCATATCTATAAATAAGAGGTGGCACTCCCTTCATTTCCCAATCCTGGCTAGAAGTACTGAAGCTGTGGCAGATTGATCACTCCAGAGTTAGAATTTTTCCCATGTGCCCGTAGTAGGAGTCCTAGAGTGAACGGCTCTTTATTCGAGCAGCTTGTAACCTGAACCCAAGTTGTGTACGGCCATAAAGACGAACTTGATTGGATAAACCTTGCAGTACATGGTTTTATTGTTGTTTATTTACTGCTTTCCTAGTGCGCACAAGTACGACTTGATTACGAGCGTCTACGGACGTGTACGGCTAGTCAAGGAATCGGCTGCTTGTCGCAATGCATGAGTACGACTTGATTACGAGCATTGGCTGCTTGGTAACCC
>MNCI01012642.1:499095-533092 GCA_015680685.1 Gnetum montanum
AGTTGCATAGTTCAGGGTGTGTCCGGTAAGTGGGAACGGATGTTGACGCTAGTTAACTTAAACTTAGGACATTAGTTAGAGTTAGCTTAGTTTCTCAACCCTTTCCTCTGATAGCATAGAAGATAAACCGAAAAATACCAAAAAAATCACATATCTCAGACTTGCTTAACCATACACCGTGACACTTACAAGCAAGCCTGGGAAGACAACGAATGATTAACCCCAAGTGTTTCTTGTGGTGTTAAGGCATTTAGTCTACGGAGTTCGACCGGATCGCACGTGCACGCTCGTATTTTATGGTTGAGTGTAGGGGTACCTCGCCACTCATCAGAACACAAACACATGATAAGGGTAAGCATTCTTATCGTCATCATGATCGGGGTTGGGACCATTAAAGAGAAGGTAGGAAACATCATCATGGTGATGGTTCTCGTTCTTCTTCACCTTCATTGTCACATTCACCCTCTCCTTCAGTATTAGGACTGATGGAACGCGATATCGCATGGGCCATGATATCGCATCCCTTGAGATATTGCGTCATCCCCCGCAATATCGCAGTGCGCTGCCAAGTCTATAAATAAGAGGCAGCTCTCCCTTGTTTCCTCATTCTAGGCCTAGACCGTAGTGAGACTCTGGCAATTTTTCCACTCCAAAGATAGATTAATTTCCATGTGCCCACAGTAGGAACTCCAAAGTGAATGGATCTTTACTCGAGCAGACATTGTACCTGAACACAAGTTTGTATATGGCAATAAAGACGAGCTTCTTGGATAAACCTTGCAGTGCATGAAATAGGCTAATTAGGATTTTATTTACTATTATTTATTACTTATTAGTTAAATGCTTTATTAGTTATTAAATCTTTCTCAACCCTTCTCTCCTAGTTAAGTGCCTCAGTACGACCACTTTGAGCACGTGCGTTACGCTTGGTGATCCCAGCAACGATTAGCGTTTGGTAACCAAGGTTGCATTGGTTCAGGGTGTGAAAGGTAAGTGGGAATGGATGCTGACGCTTAATTAATTTAGACTTAGTTAGTTAGTTAAAGTTAGTAATTAGTCTCTTCAACCCTTCAACTCAATAGTATAGGAGATAAAACATAAAAAGACATAAAAATCATATACCTCAGACTTACTTAACCATACACCGTGACAACTATAAGTAAGTCTAGGAAGACAACAAATGATTAACCCTAGGTGTTTCATGAGGTGTGTAGGCACTTAGTCTACGGAGTTCGACCGGATCACGCGTGCTATGCTTGTATTCGTATGGTTGAGTGTAGGAGTACCTCGCCACTCATCATTGGCATCATTACCAGGGACTAAGTGTTTGTGTGCTAAGTAGAACATAGGAAATCACTCACATCGTTGGGAGTTTAAACGAAACTTAGGGTTAATTAAAAGAAAATTTATATAACGGTCAATTAGCACACCGATAAATAACAATGTCTTCTTCTAAAAAAAGCAATTCACCACCTAGGGATAATACAAGAAACAATCAGCAATCAAAAACACATAACCGAAATCCACCGATTCCTCAACAATACCGAGTGGTATATACTCATCCCGATGAGTGCATACCAAACTTTACCTTTATCCTCCATCAAGACGAACAACTGTGATGAAGAGATTTGCAAGGTAACATCGTGTTACCCCCAGATCGGGCAATCCCTAACATGCTTCTTTGTGCTTTGGCATAGATTGGCATGACACAGCTCTATGCTAAATACGTTGTAGGTGATTTTGACACAAGGGATTATCATCTCACAGCAGCACAATGTATAGGGAACTCACGGCAAGAGAGCCACCATACACTGTTGAAGGGCAAAGGGGTCCTGCACATCCTAAGTGAAATAGGAGATTATGAACCCATTATAACAGGTTCTCCATCCATTGATGTTCCCCCTTCTAATGATGGTGAGGAGGTAGGGTATCAGAACCTATGCTCAACGATACATAACACTGGTTCTGATCCCTATGAATGCCAACTGTTCACTGAGGGAACAACAACACATGAAAAGGACGGGCACTTAGATCGTCATCACGATTAGGGCCGTAGCAGTAGAAGGGAAGGCAAGAAGTATCGTCATGATGATGGTTCTCCTTCTTCTTCTCCTTCATCACACCATTCACCCTCTCCTTCCATATTTGGGCGCAGCCATCATGAGCATAACGGTGAGGATAGAGGTAGGCAAAATGAGAGACCTCGATGAGAAAGTTGTGAGAGAGGACAAGGGCATGAACGAAGGGAAAGTAGGGAACAACGTAGACATCACAAGTGTCATGAAAGAGATGATCATGACGAGCCCCTACTTGCCACCCAAAGTATGCTCGATATAACAGAGGCAGTAAGAATTCCAACAAGGCATCAAAAGGACAATCAGATCAAATGCTTAGACATGAATAATATCCCACACTTTGAAGGGGGATACAATGTAGATCCGCAACATCATTTACAGGTATTCCACAATGCTTGCGCCTTGCAAAACATAGAGAACAAGTGGCAGAAACTTAAAGTTGTTTCCCAGGACACTCATCAAGGAAGCAGAGAGTTGGTACCAGTCCTTAGAGGTGGAAACCATTAGGAGGTGGAGTACAATGTTAGAATGCTTCAACGATAAGGAAACATACTCCAGAGTGTCTAATTTGTGTAAGCAGATCCAAGGATGGAAGCAAGGTACTCATGAATCCTTGGATGCTACCATGGACCGCTACTATGCATTGTTACATTGTTGCCTAGGCCATGGTTATGCACAACGGGACCAACTTTGCCACATCATAGATGGGCTTAGACATGAGACTAGGAGAACCCTTGGGACTTATGCCCAAGGGAGACTATCAGAACTTAGAGCCCATGAAATACAGCGCTTGTTGGAGCAAGTAGCCAAAGAAGAAGGTGAGCTATGAAAAAGAGAGAGTGCGGAAGAATACAACCATGATCCTTCCCTTCGAAAGAAGGGAGTGAGATTTTGTGATGAGAAGGATGAGTCACCACTCGAAGAGTTGGTGAACAGAAAAACCTTGTCGATCCAAAAGCTAACAACAGAAGTATCGGCTAAGGTGGATTAATTATGGGATTCCTTAGACTCTAGACTTGAAACTATCTTGAAAATCATAGAGGAGTCTAAGGTGGAACGAAGTAGTGACAAAGATAAGACAAAGTGGAGAAATTCAGGCCCTGCACATAAAAAGGGTAAGGGGGAAATTACTATCTTCGGTGAGGTTGTGGATTCATACACAGACGATGAGGGTGGATGTGAGATCTACCAATATGACCATCCTAAGGGATGTTTTCCAATCATCTCACATATACAGGAGTCTGGGGTGTATGCACTCAACCCAAGACTTAACCAATGACAAACACCCCAAAGGTTACCTTATCCCCAAGGTAACCCAAGGCAGTTCCACCAACCATTAACGTACTATCCAAATGGAACTACACCACAATCCATCAAGCAACATCAGCAGTGGAAATACCCACAGTCATGGGGGATGCCACTACTGACACAACAGTACCCTTACCGGCAACCTGATCCTTATGGCTATTATGTGCAACAGCCGGTTTCTCCAAGTGACTCTATGGGTCACACAACTCCCCAATGTTACTACCAAGTTCGGGAGTACTTTAGGAGGACTCCTTCTCCTCCGAGAGATATTCCACATTCATCCCATCCTCCAAATCCATTCGCACCTCTTCCACCTGTAGTTCCCATACAACCTGCTCCAATAATGCAAGGGGAACTTCCCACTCAACCGCAGCAACATAACACTGCAAGAGCTGTAAACATTCAATTCGCTACTAGTTCTGACAACCATAAAAAGAGAAGATCTTTCTTTAGAACCAAAAGCCAAGATAAGCTCTCACAACAAGCGATTGAGTCTATGTACGCTCCTCCAACAAACAAGACTTTGGAGCACCCTTTAGTCCAACAACAGAGCTGTACGCATACGGTTATGTTAACACATACCGTAACCAACTGGATCAAGGTAGGCCACCTTCCCAGGAAACTCTCTAATCCTGAAATCCCCTTAATCTATTTACAAATCGCCAGGAACGAATCACATAAGGCTCTTCTTGACTCAGGTTCCGGGGTCAACCTAATATCACGAGAAATGTATCAAGCCTGGACCTTGCCCCAACTCAAGAAGAGCAACATTCAACTGAAGTTGGCTGACTAGTCCATCATCATTCCCTTGGGATTGGTGGAGGACATCGTTACCACTGTGTGTGGGTGGTCATACCCAGTTTACTTCCTAGTGATAGAAGTTAACAGTAACAATGGGGGCTTCCCAATTATAATGGGAAGGCCATGGCTAAGTACAATAGATGCGTACCTAGGGATCTGTAATATTTCCTTAGAGATATCTAAGGTAAACATTTATGGAAAGATCAAGAAGAAGAGAGGTCCATGCATCACATACAATGACTCAGAGGGTGATGACATGGAAGAATGTTTAGCATCTCTTCCATGTAACCGGTGTGCACCAAAGGACAACATTCAAAGGTGCCTGTATGTAGCAACCACACAAGTAGTGAACACCCCGTGGTTGACAGCTACTAGAAAGAGCAACCCAATATGCACAGAACGAACTAAGGAAACAACTCATGTTAACAACAAAGGCATAGACACATTGGAATATGAGCGTCCCCAACTTCCACCCGTTAACCTAATAACATCAATGGGGAGAAGTTGGGCACTTTTACGAAATTCAAATAGATAGACGCTCATTATTTTGGATCTCTCCCTTTCCATTCAATCATGGGGGAGATGGCCACCTATGCTGATCATTGGAAGCCCTAAGTTCTTTTTAGTTTTTGTTTTACACATTTTTGTTTTACAAGTTTTTGTTTTACACCTTTTTGTCTTACACATTTTTATTTTACACATTTTTTTTTGCACATTTTTGTTTTACAGTTTTTGTTTTACATATTTTTGTTTAACACATTTTTGTTTTAAAAATTTCTTTAACTTTTCTTATTTTTGTTTTACAACATCGTTATACCTTTTCATTTCTTTCTGTGCATGTGTGTGTGTTATCCATCCTGTAAGTTTGTCACCCAATAAGTGTTCTTCATGATGGTATGAACTGTTTTTCTATTTGATTGCTAATGTTTGGTTTTTACCTTTAAGTTATGATGTTGATACTAAGGTATGTTTCTTTTGATATGGTAGGCAATGAGTCCACTTCATCCATTCATCCACACATTCTATGGTCTCTCTTGGCTTGGAAATGTATAGTCCCTTTCTAAATATGAACTCTAACGAATCGGTGACTTGGCATTTCCCAAACTAAGGAAGGACTCAAGGATTGAAAAGGGTGTGATTTCAAGGGAATTTGATGCATTTTTGTTGGCCATTCTCTTGGGTGCTTGGATGTTTTCTTCTTGAGTTTTCTTGTCGTTTCGATGTTACCCAATTATCGGAAGCTGAGTCAATAAAAATAAGAAGTCTTTGCATGGTGTGGTTCTCACGCATAAAAACATAAAAAAAATAAAGAGAAGAAAAGAAAGAAAGTAAGAATTCAAATCACACCCCTTAGACAAAATAATCCCTTGGGCTACAAGCACTGGTTATGGAACTACAAATGTTCCCTCTAACTAAGGCCCTTCTCACTTTCCCTTCTCTCCTTATTTGTTTTGTTAGAATGGTAGTCACTCTTGGGGAAGGCATTCTTGTTATTCAAGGGGATGGATTGGCCAAATGCATTGATGTGAAATCACTAGATGTGGTTGGTTTGAGGCTGGAGTTGGAATGAGATTTACCAAGTCACATTAATCATTAACTCCACAAGAGGCTATACACCACCTTGTTCTTGAGATTCCATTCCATTCTCTTCTCTTCATCCTTCTCTCCATCCTTTTCTCCATTATTCACCTCATTGCCGGTTGTATCATTAGTGTATATTTTGGTATATACATTGTTTTCTTTTTGGTAAATTCTTACGGTTAAGTCTTTAACTCTTGTTCCAACGGACATTCCCAGGGCCTACGAACTCTTCAAATGTGGGTTTGTCAGGGCATTAAGGGCTAGAGCTTGCTTTGGGGAGGACCCACTGACATTCCTATTTGGTGCACCAATTAAATTATTTTCCTTAACATTTTTTCAATCCATTTTTTTCTTGTTCATTTCCATCTTGACATCCATTTCATCGATGTCCTAGTTGTCTCTTTTTCTCCATCTTTCTTATTCCTTTTCTTTTTCCATTCTCCTGCTACCAAAGGTTCGCGACTAGTCATGGGGGTACGGAGCCCAATTTTTTCAATTTTCTCCTAGCCCCTACACCTTTGGTAGTCATCATTAATATATCTCCAGATCTGCAATCAGCCATACCACAACTCAGCCAATGGACTTTTACTGAGGCAAGGTATCAATTACATGATGATTCAATTACCCTTGCTAATACAAGATTGTGTTGTGTGTGCAGATGGTAATCATACAACAAAGGAGTGGATCTGGAGGAAGCACTTGGAATGGATTGGTGTTGAAGCAGCTATGCAAGGTGCAAGATCGATGGCACGCTTATGGATGGACAATGAAAGGCACAATCTTAGCATTGGTAGTAGCAAAATTTCTTTCTCTTTCTCTTTCTCAGCTGCCAAATGAGGCTTGATGTTAATGTAATAAGGTGTTTACTCTTGTTGTCATGAACATCAATTTTGTTGTATCTTGTAATGATGATCCGTTCACATGTCATCCCATTAGTTCCATTTAAGTCAATAATCCCATACCTTCCTGATATTATTGTAAGGAACTTGAGGATGAGTTTTCGTTTAGTCATGGGGGTATGATGGGACATGATATTGCATGGGCCTCGATATTGCGGTGCGTTGCCAAGTCTATAAATAAGAGGCAGCTCTCCCTTATTTCCTCATTCTAGGCCTAGACCATAGTGAAACTCTGGCAGTTTTTCCACTCTAGAGATAGATTAATTTCCATGTGCCCACAGTAGGAACTCCAAAGTGAACGGATCTTTACTCAAGCATACATTGTACCTGAACACAAGTTTGTATATGGCAATAAAGATGAGCTTCTTGGATAAACCTTGCAGTGCATGAAATAGGCTAATTAGGATTTTATTTACTATTATTTATTACTTGTTAGTTAAATGCTTTATTAGTTATTAAATCTTTCTCAACCCTTCTCTACTAGTTAAGTGCCTCAGTATGACCACTTCGAGCATGTGCATTACGCTTGGTGATCCCAGCAATGATTAGCGTTTGGTAACCAAGGTTGCATTGGTTTAGGGTGTGAACGGTAAGTGGGAACGGATGCTGACGCTAGGTTAATTTAGACTTAGTTAGTTAGTTAAAGTTAGTAATTAGTCTCTTCAACCCTTCAACTCAATAGCATAGGAGATAAAACATAAAAAGACATAAAAATCATATACCTTAGACTTACTTAACCATACACCATGACAACTATAAGTAAGTCTGGGAAGACAACAAATGATTAACCCTAGGTGTTCCATGAGGCGTGTAGGCACTTTGTTTGTGGAGTTCGACTGGATCATGCATGCTACGCTCTTATTCGTATGGTTGAGTGTAGGGGTACCTCGCCACTCATCAAGGATGTAGTCATAAGGAACCAAACCATGAGGATAAGGGTAAGTAAAGTGAAAAGCCTTGACGAGAGAGTTAGGAATGAGGACAAGGGCATTCTAGAGAATCACGACATGGAAGAAGGGAGAGTAGGGAACCGCGTAAACATCATAGATGCTATGAAAGAAATGACCACGAAGAATCCCTACTTGCAACTCGAAGCATGTTAGACATCACAGAGGTTGTAAGAATTCCTACAAGGCACCAAAAAGATAGCAGGATCTAGAGGTTAGACATGAATAATATCCCATGATTTGAGGGGGGATACAACTCTGATCCTTAGAACCACTTACAAGAATTTCATGATGCATGGGCCTTGCAGAACATCGGGAACGAATGGCAAAAGCTAAAGTTGTTCCCAAGGACACTAGTAAAAGAAGCGGAAAGCTGGTACTAGTTCTTAGAACTTGAATCCATTCGAAGATGGAGTACGATGCTAGAACTGTTTAATGATAAGTATCCAACATATTCCTGGGTGTCCAACCTACGAAAGAAAATCCAAGGATGGAAGTAGGGAACTCATGAACCCTTGGATGTTGTCATGGGCTGATACTATGCATTGTTACATTGTTGGTCGGGCCATGGTTACTCGTAGTAGGATCAACTACGCCATCCCGTAGATGGACTTAGGCATGAAACTAGGAGAACCCTTGGAACATATGCCCAAGGAAGATTATTAGAGCTTAGGTCCCATCAGGTTCATAGATTGTTGGAGCAAGTAGCTAAGGAAGAAGGGGAGCTATGTAAAAGAGAAAGTATGGAAGTGTATAACCGTGATCCTTCACTCCGAAAAAGGGGAGTGAGATTCTGTGAGGAGGAGAAAGAGTCACCACTTAAAGAGATGGTGAATAGGAAAACCTTGCCGCTCCAAAAATTAACAACAAAAGTGTCAGCAAAGGTAGATCAGATGTGGGACTCCCTAGATAGTAGATTTGAAACCATTCTTAAAATTGTAGAGGAGTCTAAGAAGCGAGGTAGTGACTATGATAAAAAGAAAAAGAGGGATTTGCATCATGCACGTAACAAAGGTAAGGGTAAAATGGCCATCACTGAAGAGGTTGTGGATTTTGATATGGACAATGATGGTGGATGTGAGATATGCCAATATGACCATCCTAAGGGATGTTGCCTTATAATCTCACATCTGCAAGAGTCTGGGGTGTATGCACTTAACCCACGACTTAACAAACGGCAAGCACCTCGATGGTTACCTTGTCCCCAAGGTAACCCAAGGTAGTTCCACCAACCATTAATGTATTATCCAAGTGGAACTCTACCACAACTTATTAAGCAACACCAGCAGTGGCAATACCCACAGTCATGGGGGATGCCACTGCCAAGGCAACAATACCCTTATCGACAATTGGATCCATATGGCTACTACGTGCAGCAGCCAATCTCTCCACGTGACTCTATTGGTCACGTGACACCACAACATCACTACCAAGCTCAGGAGTATTATAGGACTCCTTCTCCTAGGAAAGATAACCCACAGACATACCATCCTCCAAATCCATCCACAACTCTCACACTGATAGCTCCATTACCATCCACTCCAAGAATGCAAGGGAAACTCCCCACACTCAACCGTAGCAACACAATGCTACGAGGGCTGTAAACCTTCAACCCGCTACTAGTTCTAACAACCATACAAAGAGAAGACCTTTCTTTAGAACCAACAGTCCAACTAAGCTCTCACAACCACAAGTGGTTGAGGCTCTGAACGCTTCTCCATCAAATAAGGCTTTAGAGCTCCCTTCAAACCAAAAACAGAGCTCAACACACATAGTTATGTTAACACATACCATCATTGACTGGATTAAGGAGGGCCACCTTCCTAGGAAATTCTCTGATCTTGGAAGTCCTTTAATTTATCTCCAAGTCGCTACAAAAGAACCATGTAAAGCTCTTCTAGACTCAGGTTCCAGAGTCAGCTTAATATCACAAGAGATGTATAAAGCCTGAAACCTGCCTCCACTAAAAAAGAGCAATATTTGCTTAGAGTTGGCTAACCAATCCATCACTTTTCCCTTGGGACTGGCAGAGGACATCGTTACCACTATGTGTGGTTGGTCATACCCAGCTGATTTCCTAGTGATACAAGTGAACAATGACAAAGGGCATTTCCCAATAATAATGGGAAGGGCATGGCTAAATACCATAAACGCATGCCTAGGAATCTGTGATCTTTCCTTGGAAATATCTAAGAAAAACACTTTTGGGGGGATCGAGAGGAAGAAAGTTCCATGCATCACATACAGTGATACAGGGTGTGATTGTGTACAAGAATGTTCAACATTTCCTACATGCAACCAGTGTGCCCAAGAAATTAACATATACAAGTGCCTATATGTAGCAACCACACAACAACAAAACACCCAGTGGTTGATAGCTAATTAGGAGAGTAACTCACCAACATGCATGGAACTAACTGGGGGACCAACTTGCATCCACGTAGAAGGCATAGATGCACTAGAGCAAGAGTGTCACCAAATTCCAACCCTTAACTTGAAAACATCAATTAGGGGAAGTTGGAAACTCCTAAAAATTTCAAACAAATGCTCTGCTAGGAGAATACTAGTCGATGTGCAACAGACCAAACCTTATCATGAATCTAGAACAGTCAATGCACATAGTACATCGAAGAGAGAACGACCTTGCTCATTATTTCAGATCTCCCCTTTCCAACTTAGTCATGGGGGAGATGGCCACCTATGCTAATCAATCAAGGCCCTTAGTTCCTTTTAAGTTTTTTTTTTTTTACAAATTTGTGTTTTACAAATTTCTTTAACTTTTCTTGTTTTTGTTTTGCAACATCATTCATACTTTTTCGTTTATTCGTGTGTTTATTTATTTTGTTAAGTTTGTCACCTAATAAGTGCTCCTAAAGATGGTATGAACTGTATTCCATAGATTGCTAATGTTTGGTTTTTACCTTTGAGTTATGATGTTGATACTAAGGTATGATTCTTTTGAGATAACAGGCAATGAGTCCACGTCATCCATGCATCCATGAATTTCTATGGTCTCTCTTGGCTTGGAACTGTACATTCCCTTTTTTAATAATAGAACTATCAATGAATTGATGACTAGGCATTTCTCACACTAAAGAAGGACTCAAGGACTAAAAAGGGTGTGACTTCAAGAGAATTTGATGCATTTGTGCTGGCCATTCTCTTGGGTGCTTGGACGTTTTCTTCTTGAGTCTTCCATACCATTCCAACACTGCTCCATTATCGAGAAGCTGAGCTAATAAAAATAATAAGTCTGTGCATGGTGTGGTTGTCACGCAAAACATTAAAAAAAAGAGAAAAGTGGGAATTCAAAGCACACCCTTAGACAAAATAATCCTTTGGGCTACAAGCACTAGTTATGGAACTAAACAAACATGTTCCCTCTAATTAAGGCCCTCTCTCACTTCCTACTTTCTCCTTTCTTGTTTCGTCGGAATGGTAGTGACTTTTTGGCAGAAGCATTCTCGTTATTCCAAGTGGATGGATTGGCCAAATGTATTAATGTGAAGTCACTAGATGTGAATTGGTTAAGGCTGGATTTTGAATGAGATCTACTAAGTCACATTAACCATTAACACACAAGGGGCTATACACCACCTTGTTCTTGAGACTCCATTCCATTCTCTTCTTCCATCCTTCTTTCCCCATTTTGCACCTCATTGCCAGTTGTATCAATAGTTCATATTTTGGTTGATGCATTGTTTTCTTTTTGGTAAATTCTTGTGGTTAAGACTTTAACTCTTGCTTCCCAATGACATTTCTAGAGCCCACAGACTCTTTGAATGTGGGATTATCAGGGCATTAAGGGCATGAGCCTGCTTTGGGAAGGACCCACTGGCATTCCTATTTGGAGCATCAGTTAATTTCTTTCCCTTAAACATTTTCACAATCAACTTTTATTTTGTTCATTTCCATCCCTGACATCCATTTTATTGGCATTGCCATTATTTCTTTTTCTCTGTCTTTCTTAGTCCTTATCTTTTTTCATTCTCTTGCTACCAGAGGTTCGCTCTCAGTCATGGGGATCCTGGTCTAATTTTTTCAATTTTCTCTAAACCTCTACACCTTGGGTAGTCACCAATGTTATATCTCCAAAATCCTCATTAGCCATATCACAACTCAGCCAATGGACCTTACACTAAGGAAAGGTATCAACTGCATTGTGATTCATTTACCCTTGCTAATATAAGATTGTGTTGTATGTGCAGATGGCAATCATACAATAATGAATTGGATCTGGAGGGAACACTTGGAATGGACTGGTGTTGGAGTAGTTATGCAAGGAACAAGATTAATGATGTGCTTATGGATGGACAACAAAAAGTGTAATATTGACGTTGGCAACAACAAACTTCTTCTTTTCTCTCTCTCTTCTCTCTTCTCTCTCTCAGCTACCAAATAAGGTTGGATGTCAAATGTGTTTAGTGTTCACTCTTGTTGTCATGAACACTAATTTTGTCATGTATTGTAATGATGATCCGTTCACATGTCACCCCATTCACCATTAGTATCATTCAAGTCAATAATCTCATACCTTTCCAATATTTTGTAAGGAACTCGAGGATGAGTTTTCATTCAGTCATGGGGGTATGATGAGCCGCGATATCACGTACGTGATATCGCAACCCGCACCGAAACATCTATAAATAAGAGGTGGCTTTCCCTATTTTAGGCATCTAGAATTAGACCCTTAGCCAAACTATAGTAGTTTTACCATTCCAAAGTTAGAATAATTTCCATGTGCCTGCAGTAGGAGTCTTAAAGTGAATGGATCTTTATTCGAGCAAATTGTACCTGAGCACACATTTGTGTATGGTAATAAAGATGAACTTTTTGATAAACCTTGCAACATGTGGAGTAAGCTAAATAGGATTTAATTATTTAAATGCTTTCCTAGATAATTAATCTCTCTCAACCCTTGACTCTCTTAGTTAAGTGCATTCAGTATGACCACTTCGAGCACATCTATAACGCTTGGTAACCTAGTAACAAGTAGCGTTTGGTAATCCCAGTAGCGTTGCACTGGTTCAGGGTGTGTGCGGTAAGAGGGAACAAATACTGGTACTAGGACAATTAGAACTTAGTTAGTGAATAGTTAATGAAAGTTAGTCACTTAGTCTCTTCACCTTTCCCTATTAGCATAAGACATTAAAAAGATAAAAGATATAAAAATCATATACCTCAAACTTACTTAACCATACAACCATGAAAATATAAGTAAGTTTGGGAAGATAACAATTGATTAACCTTAAGTGTTCCATTAAGGAACGTAAGCACTTAGTCCTTGGAGTTCAACCAGATTGCATGTGAGATGCTTGTATTCGTATGGTTGAGTGTAGGGGTACCTAGCCACTCATCAATTAGGGATAGCATAAAAAGCGAATGCAACACTAGCCTACACCAACTCATAATCACTCTTGAAGTTATATGACTTAGACCCTCTCAAGTGATACAACTCCTTAAAAATAGATTAAGAGATACTTTTTGCAATCTAATCACTCAGATTGTAAAAAAGAACAAGTTCCTCTTCTATAGCAACCACCATCTATCCTAAGAAGTAAGATGAACCCATGATGGTAACAAAGGAAATCATGCTAATAGAAAGAGATTAAGCAATGGAGAATGCTAACATGGCTTGTGGACCCTTAGATAATATGAAACCTTTTACTAGAGTTACTAGTGCATATTACATTCAAGAAGATTTTAAAGGTAGGGTTAGAGTCCATTCAAAACCAAACTTGGGTGGAGAATCCTTCTTCAACTCTTAGATAAAGTGCCCTTGACCCAAGGACACATGTTAAAAGTGGCATAACATAAGAACAAAAAATAAAAGGAAAGTATTCTAAAACCATATCTTTGCTAACTATTAGTCAAGTTACCTCTAGCTCTTTTCCTTTTTCTTTTTGCTTACTTAAAACCTGCCCACTAGAACCTTGTTTTGTGTGTTGTTTTAAATAAAAAATTAAGAATAAAATAATAAATAAACATATAATAATAATAATGTGTGATTGATTATAAAAACCTTGGAACTCAGTTCTATTGTTACGACATCATCATTTTCTAAAGTTGTCTTCTTAGTACCTTCCATTGGTTCAATCTATAGTCAAGATTGTACTATCACATAAATACTGTAAAGATAATTGATTAATAAATAAGAAAAATATAAAAAAAATAATAAGAATCAATTTTATACTTCATTAGACCCCTCCAAATTGTAAACTTATGTGAGACCTTCTCTACCTTTTTTTGGAAACTTCAACTTGAACCCTCACCACTCTTTCTTCTCTAAGAAACTCAGGGTATAAATGGGGATTACATTTATGGAGGCTATTGGTAAAAGAATCATAACTTAAGTGTAAGGTCATAAGTAAGGATATGCAATTAATATTATAAGGTTCTTCTAGGTTATTCTTAGTTGTAATAGCTAGTTCCATGGCAAAGTGTAAAGAAAAGAAACAAGAGAGAAACCAATCATACACTCTACCATTTTTTGTACCATAGAGAATAAAGATGGAGTAGGAGTTAACATTGGCAGACTAGGAATCCCATAAAAATTTACTATATATAAATTGACACAAGTGGTAGTTAGTCTTACTAATAAAATCAACTTCATAATATTTTTTTCAAGTAAGAGCAGAATCCTTAACATAATTAGATAATTCTCTTTCAAAAAAAGATTGGAATTCAAGGGACTTTGCATTAGGAACAAAAGGGATCTACCCTAGTATGAAAACCTAAAGCAGTTTGAATACTAGCAAGAGTAATCATTAAACTTCCAAAAATCATTTTCAAAGAAGAACTTTCGCTTACACAATAAATATTACATAATTCCTTATGATGTTCTTACAATGACAAGTTTTAAAGGTAGGAAAAACTAGCAACTCAAATAATCTAGCAATTTTAAGAAACTCAAAATCCTTGACATCTAATAAGCTACAAACCAGATTAGTTGCTTCAACAACATTATTTTGATGTAAAATAATAGAAATAGATTCAAAGCTACGTAAGGGAGTGATGAGTCATGTTTTCTTGGGTTTCATTGACAAGGCCTTGTCAATGTGACCATATCAACGTGGGATTTGATGTGTTGACGTGGCCTCATCAACGCAATGTCTATTTTTACCTATAAATACACGCTCATCCACCATGTTTATGGCATCTTTGGTCATAGTTGTATCAGAGATCTTGCAGTTTTCTTGCTTGAAAGTTAGAATATTTTTCTAAGTGCCCACAATAGGAGTCAAAGAGTGTATAAATCTTTATTTGAGCACTATTGTACCTAAGCATAATAGTGCGGTAATAAAGAGGATCCTTCCTTTAGGGGTTCTCAACATAAAGATTCTCCACTGCTTGACTCTAATGATGGGGGCTTGAACTTGAATCTGCAGTCCACTATCAATAATCCAGGTTCAAGAAAAAGTGGAAGTTAAGGCAAGGGCTCAGGCAAGCATTGTGATGATAATAAAACTAATGATCATGGCTATGACAAGTAGAGAAGAGGTGGTAGACATCATGGTGGTGGTAGTCCTCCTCCCTCTTCACCCTCTTCCTCTACATCTTCTTCTTCCTCCTCCAAATCTAATTGGCACCATGGAGGACAAAACCGTAATGGAGGTGAATGGTAGGACAATGATCGTAGGCCTCGCCATGAATGAAGGAGTAGCAAAGGACATCATAGGTGTCATCAAAATTATGACAATGATGAACCTTTATTGGCAACTCAAAGCACACTGGACATTGTAGAGATAGTCAGAATTCCAATCAAACATGTAAAAGATAGCATAATCAAGAGGTTGGATATGAACAATATTTTCAAATTTGAGGGGGGATATAACTTGGATCCACAGATCCATCTTTAAGTATTTCACAATGTCTATGCCTTGTAAAACATAGAGAACAACCAGCAAAAGCTTAAGCTATTTACTAGGAGACTCCTAAGAATTAGAAAGTTGACACCACTCCTTGGAGTTGGAATCAATTTTCAGATGGAGTATGATTCTTGAGTTATTTAATGAAAAACATCAAACATACTCGAGAGTGTCCAATTTGAGAAGGCAAATCCAAGGTTGGTGATAAGGAGCACATAAACCCTTGGATGTAGCCATGGGTAGGTATTATTCCCTTCTGTATAGATGTCTTGACCATGGTTATTCTCAATAGGAGCAACTTCACCATATCATAGATGGGCTTTGATAAAAAATAAAGAGAACTCTTGGGGGTCTATGCCCAAGGGAGACTGTCAAAACTAAGAGCTCATCTATTCAAAGGCTAGTTGAGCAGGTTACAAAAAAAGAAGGTGAGTTGAGAAAATAAGAAAGTGCTGAGGAGTATCAAGACCCTTCCATTTAAAAAACAAAGGTCCAATTTAGTGACAATGAGGGGGAGGTACCACTTGAGGAATTGGTGCAGTAAAAAACCTTGCTAATTCAAAAATTTGTGTATGAAATCTCAACTAAGGTTAACAAAATATGGGAATCTTTGGATGAAAAATTCAAATTTCTTTGAAAATTGTAGAAGAATCCAAAGAACAAGGTAGTGATTATGATAATAGGAGAAGAAAAGAAGATGAACGTGCCTACCAAAGGGGTAAGGGCAAAGCTACTATAGTAGAATAGGTTGTGGAGTCAAAATTATATGATGATAGTGGATGTGACATTTGCCAATATGAACATCCTAAGGGATGTTATCTTGTTATGTCACACTTATAGGAATCTAGGATGTATGCTTTGAAACTTAGACTAGCATGAAGGCAAGCACCCAGAAGGTTGCCTTATTCTAAAGGCAACCGAAGGTAGTTCCACCAACAACAACAAGCTTATTATTCAAGTAGAGCACCACCACAATTGTATGAGCTGTACCATTAGTCGCAACACCCATAGTTGTCTAGGATGCCACCACCAAGGTAGTGGTACCCCTATAGGTAGCCTAATTCATAGGGGTACTATGTTCAACAACCCATGTCTCTGCGTGACTCTTCTAGTCACACTTCTTTTCAACATCACTACTACCCTCCAAAGTACTACATAACTCATTCTCCATCTCCTAGAGGGGAGTCCCCATATCCTTATCACCTTTCTCATCCTTCAACACCTATTCCTCCATCCTCAACCCAATTACTACTTGCCTCATCCATGCAGGATGAAATTCCCATGCACTCACAACAACATAATGCTACTAGGGTTGTTAACTTATAGCTAGCTTCTCAGCCAAGTGGTTTGGAACCCAAATCCTGTAAAAGATCATTCTTTGAAACCAATAGCCCTATAAAGCCATCATCAACTTATGTGACTAGTCACCTTATTTCTCCTTCATCCTTTGCATCCATGTCTTTTGAGAGCCCTTAAAACCAAATGCCTTCCAAGATTCGCACAGTCATGTTAACCCATGTTGTATCTGATTGGATCAAGGCTAGAAACCTTCCTAGGAAAAGAGCTAATACTAGAAGTCCTCTCATATACTTGTAGATTGCTGAAAATGAGCCATGAAAGGCTCTTCTTGATTTAGGTTTTGGTGTTAATTTGATTTTTTATGAAATGTACAATGCATGAAACTTACCTCATCTTATGAAGAGCACTATATGTTTAGAATTACTAGATCAATCCATCATTATTTACTTGGGATTAGTGGAGTACATTGTGACCACTGTTTGTGGGTGGTCATATCTTGCCAATTTCCTAGTGATCAAAGTTGACAATTATAAGGGAAACTTCTCAATCATTATGGGAAGGGCTTGGTTGAGCAATGTTGATGTGCAAATGAACATCAGAGATCTTTCCCTAGAGATTTCCAAGGAAAATGCATTTGAAAAGATTAAGAAGAAGAGAATTCCATGCATCACATATAGTAATACTAGGTGCAACTATGTGTAGAAACTTTGGTCTATCAAAGGCATATCAATCAAAGCATGCAAATAGTGTGTAGATGAATCTAAAATCCAAAAGTGGTTATACATAGTAGTCACAAAATAGGAGGAAACCTAGTGGTTGACAGTTGATTCTAAAAGTAGCACATTTTGCATGGAACCTACTAGAGAGCCTAACTTGTGCCTAAGTTAAAGGCATGGATGAACTGAAGCATGTTGATCACCAACTATTCAATGATGAGCCTAGTGATACTGATTGGGAAGAGATGGAAATCCTTGAAAGTTTTAAATAAGAGTCCTTAGAGTTAAAAAATTTACCTACTGGCATGGAATATGCACTTATGAAAAATGGTAGCTAGTGATAATCAATGTCAACCTTGCTCCTTAGTAGAAAAGGATGTGGCTGAAGGTGGTCAACAAATGGCCAACAACCTTTGCATGGTCTTGAACTCACAAGGATTCATCCTAGGATATGCTAGCATTGCATCTATACTAATTCAGCTATGAAGCCAAAGAGGTAGCTGCAGCAGTGGTTGAATCCCAAATTGAAGCAAATCATCAAAGAGAAAATTGAAAAACTCCTCAAGGCAGGGTTCATCTATCCAATTGTGGATAGTGAGTGGGTTAGCTCACTTGTAATTGTGCCAAAGAAATATGGCAAGTGGTAGGTCTGTATTAATTTCAAGTTGTTGAACATGGTTCCATTCAAAGATCATTTCTCATTGTCATTTATGGACCAGGTGTTGGATACTATTTTTTGGCATTGCTATTCTAGCTTTCTAGATGGTTATAGTGGCTATAACCAAATTTAGATTGCACCTATGGATTAGGAAAAAACAACATTCACAAGTCCCTAGGGGACTTTTGCATATCATAAGATTCCCTTTGGTTTGTGAAATGTCCCTGCAACATTTCAACCCTTGGTCCTAAGAATTTTTCAACAACAAATTAGTAGTGGGGTGGAGGCTTTCATGGAGGAATTTTCCACCTATGGTGCTACATTTGAGCAAGCCCTAGACTACCTTGAGCGAGTGCTTAAAAGATGCATAAAGACTAATCATCAACTTAATTGGCAAGAGAGCCATCTCATGATCCAAACGGCATTATGTTGGGGCACAGGATTTCTCAAGCAAGGATTACGGTGGACCCTAAAAATATTTAGGTCATCCAATGAATAACTCACCAACCATAAATCATTACAAATGTCTGATCATTCCTTTGACACATTGACTACTACCAATGATTCATAGAGAATTTCTCTAAGATTGGGAAACCGTTGGTCAAGCTTACAAAGAAACATGCATCATTCATATGGACCAATAAATTCAAAAAGGCATTCTAACAGCTTAAGGAAAAGCTTGTAGAGACCCCAATTCTAGGAGCACCTAATTAGCCTTGACCATTTCACATTATGACAAATGCATCAAACTATGCCTTGGGAGCTATGCTTACATAGTTGGATGATCAGAAACATCTATATCACATCCATTGTGCAAGCCAAAGCATTGTGGGTGCATAGCTCAATTACATCATAACAGAGAAAGAGCTAATGGTTGTGGTATATGCTTTGGAGATGTTTAGGCATTATGTGCTTGGATACAAGGTGTTTGTGCACATTGATCATAGTCTCATTTACTTCTTGATGAATAAACCAATAGTGAGCCCCCATGTCATATGGTGGCTAGTGATCTTGCAGGAGTTCAATCTTACAATGGTCGATTGAAAGGGAACTAAGAATGTGATCACTAAGAACCCTTCGACATCTAGAGCATAGACTTTATGGATTCCATCACACCCATGTCAAATGAAAAAGCATACATAATAGTTGTTGTTGACTATTGTACAAAATGGATAGAAGCAATTATTTTCATTGACTATACATCTTCCATTGCTACTTAGTTTGTACAAAAAAATGTTGTAAATAGGTTTGGAGTGCCATGTGCACTAATTTCTAATAATGATACTTATTTTACAAGTTCTAGTTTTTCTAACCTCATGAAATGCCTGGGGGTTGAACATAAATTAACAACACCCTACCACCCCCAAGCCAACGATCAAGCAGAGGTTACTAATAGAGAGATCACTAAAATCTTAATAAGAACAATTAGCAAATATAGGAGAGATTGGAGCATAAAAATGAATGATGCCCTTTGGGCATACCACTCAACATAAAAACTTCTTAAGGCTACTCTCCCTATGAGTTGGTGTATGGAAAATTACCAACACTTCCAATTCAATCCAAGCTCCATACACTTTCAATAGCTTGTGACCAAGACCTTGATCTAAGCCTAGCACAAAAGGAGAGATTGATCAACCTTAACATGCTAGATGAAAACTGGTTGGTAGCCTTGTCTTTGAATGAAGTGCCCAAAGCATTCAGTAAACAACACCATGACCTTAGAATACAGAAGGTAAAATTTCACCCTAGAGACAAGGTACTTTATTAGAACGCTACACACATACCTCAACAAACTAAGTTCCAAATGTTATGGGAAGGACCTTATATCATTTATGAAACCTTTCCTTCTAGAGCTATGTTAATTTACAAACCTAAGAGCCTAAACAAAAAGCAGTTGGTCAACTTGCAACAAATAAAACTTTTCCATGAGCCCAAGTAAACCAATGCCATCAATGCCTCATCGGATGGACAACCACACTCAATCTTTTGGATTTCCTCCTTTTAGCTCAGTCATGGGGGAGATGGTCATCCATGCTAATCATTAAACTAGATCGTCACCTTTTCTACTTTTTTATTTTACACTATTATTTTTCCAAATTTTTGTTTTATAACATTGTTAGTATGTTTTATTTTTCTTAAATATTTTACAATTTCTTTTAAATTTTCCTTTATTTTGATGTAAATTTTTCTTGTTTTCTAATAAAATTGCTTCATTGCCAATAGGACACAGTGATGCTGTAGTTGTTTACTAATGGTGATTTGTACCTAATATTTTTGATTACTAATGTCTAGTTTTTATTTTTGAATTTTGATGATTGATGACTAAGATAAAGTTCCTTTTTTATGAAACAGGCAATGAGTCAACGTCATCCACCCATTAACCAACTCTATGGTCTTCCTGGTTTTAGAAGTATGAGGTCCCTTTTTCATTAATAAAACTTTAATGAATTTGTAACCTTGGTAATTTCCAAACTTGGCAAAGATTCAAAGGTTTGAAAAAGGTGTGACTTTAAGGGGATTCAATAATCTTTGTACCTCTTTACTTGCTTGAGTACATGTGTTTTCATGGATTGCTTATTGTTCCATGTCAACCAATAACAAGAAGTTAAATAAGTCTTTTCAAGGTGTGGTTCCCATCCAAAAATCCATAAAAATATAAGAAAAAAAACATGATGGGAATTCAAAGCACATCCCTTAGAAAAAATAATGAGCTACAAGCACTAGTTATGGGACTAGAAAGACATGTTACCCATGCCTGAAGGTCCCCTCTAACTAAGGCCCTTTCTCACTTCCTACTTCTCTTTTCTTCTAAATTAAGGAATGGTGGTTATTTTTGGGAGCATTCTTATGTCTCAAGGGGATGGACCGGTCCCAGGTTGGTGATGCAAAGTCACTGAGAGTGGTTGGTTTTTATCTAGACTAAGGATAGACTTTATCGGCTCATTTAACCATAAAATTCACAAGGGACTTCATGTTTTCATGATTGGGAAATCCATTCCTCTCTCTTTCATCCATCAATGCTCTCCATAACTCACCTTACTACCAGTTTTCATGTTTTTGTTTAATGTCTTAGTTTGACATGTTGAAATTCTTAGATGGATTCTTCTTGATTTAGTCCTTAACTTTTTGTAGCCATTAATCAACTATGGGATCCACAGACTCTTTAGTTGAGGTTATGCAAGGGCCAAAAAAGGGCATGAGTCTGCTATGGGTAGGACCCACTTGCATGTCTCTTGGTTGGGGTAGTTAAGTCCCTTATCATTAGACATTTTTGCAATCAAATCTTTTGCATTCTCCATTGATTGCATCCAACCATGTGCTCTTTAAGGAATTTCTCCAATCATTCTCCATCTTTTGTGAAATCTCAAGCCCTCTTCATGTATCTCATTATGTTCTTGGCTTCTTAGCTTTTCATTTGATTCTAATTTCACTCAAAAACTCCTTGTATGTTTTAAATTTTGACTTGGTTAATGGTGGTCAATAGTCGCATCAACTAGGCCCAATCAACGTAGCTAACCACGTTGACTAGGCCTCATCAATGAGGCCCAGTTGGTGCATGGAAAAAATTCTATATATAGCACTCACCACTTAGGAATTTTTTTCCCATTTACTTTAAATGTAAGAGGAGTTTTTGTAAATTTTCAGAGCTCAAAACCTTCCAAAGCCTATAACTTTCAAACCATTTGTTCGATTCAATTCATTCTTTAGTTTTGCAGCTTCTAGAGGTACATTTTATGTCATGGGGGCCATAAACCCTAGGTTTTTGACAAAAGAAATTTCAGAATTTTTTAATTTCCCCATGGGTTTAATGACTAAAATAAGATTAAATCATCGACCTATGAAAGTTAGACCCTTCCAACACACTCTAGTAATCTATTTAATCAAATAATATTAAAATAATCAAACTGACCATGATCACAACTTAGCCAAGTGTAACTACCCCAAGAGATAAGGTATTTCCAATATTTCAAAGTTACATAATAAGTGCTAATCCTTGGTCATGTTGTGATTACAGATGGCACCTAAACCAAAATGCCTGTAGGACAATGGACCATCTCAACAAAGGGACAAATGACATAGAGCTAGAAGAGAACAACAAGAACAATCCCAAGAACAAGCAGCAGGAACTCATGTGACAAGACCTCTTTAGAAAGAGTCCAAAGTGGAATATGTTCAATAAATTCCTAAGGAAGCGATCATAACTGAACAATCCCATCAAGATGAGGTGCCGAGTTTGATGCCAAGACTTGAGGTCACATTGACTCAAGCTTGCCTTGATTAGATTAAGCCTCATAACATCCAATGTTCAATTCTTCAATAATTGAACTTTAGACCATTCTTAGAACATGCTCTAGTAGAAGTCAAGACGTAGCTGCAAAACTCTCCCATGTGGCCAATCATCACTTCTAGTGGGGAATGGTACATGAGAGAGACATATCTCTTCTGGAATAGTAGGTAGGTGGGAGTCACTATGAAGATCAAGGATATTTAGGTGTCCTACTTAGTGGAGGCTATTGCATAGGTCCTTGTGTTGCTTGATATTGGGTCAAATTTGGTAGAGATCTTCACACAAGTAGACCTAAAGGCAAAGAAGGAGTAGATCCAGTGATGTTATGAAGTGGATTGTAAGGGAGTATGGTGCACTCACCCCAACAAAGCACATATATTTCAAGATAGCAACCTATCATCTCAATTTGATGGTGAGGCCTAGTAAGGTGAGTGCCTTTTTTGCCCATGCATGTGCTACTTTGAGTGGAAAATTCCTTGTGAACCTTCCACAACTAATCTGTCTAGAGATAGAGAAGAGATTCAAGAAAAATGAACATGGTAGGATCCCCCTGCCCTTTCCCTACCTCATTAGAAAACTATGCAAAAGAATAGGAATAGTTTGCTACTCCAACAATATAATTAGGCATGCTCCTTTTGCCTCTTGGATAGAAATTATGAAAGAAAAGACCCCTATCACAATCAAGGAAGAGGAGCAATAAGCATCACCTCCACTACCTACTCATGAAACAATGCTAGAGTCATGTGCTTTACTTGAACGAATACGCAAGATTCGAGAGTAGCTCTTATGTGAGCAAGAGCAGTGAGTAGGAACAAGTGGTGGCAATCCATCTATGTATCATTTAACTATGAGTCACCTCAACGAAGTGGCCCAAACCATTAGCCAGATGGAGGAAGGTGAGCCAATTTTCTCAGCCCAAAGAATGTAGTTGCCCACAAGATTGAATCCTAGCACTTGAGAGGTAACGATATCTCTCTCACAATAACAACAATTCCTAGAAATCTCTAGGAATGTTACTACTTTTTTAGTGCATTCGGAGGAGGATGAGGGGGCAACTATCTTGGTGATGCAACACCATGGGCAAGAGACAACATCAGAGATGGTTACTAATAGAATTTTTGAGGCATTGAATGCACCTGCAACATTTGTATGAGACGTTTTTGCACACAAAGATGTGCAAATGTTCGTATGAATAGTTAGTAGTAAATTGAGTGTAAGCCAACACCAAGAGTTACTGGACCGACTAGTAGGAACCAAGCAACTGATTCCAAATGTTTTTGACCTTCTAAATATAATCACTACAACCTAGTTGGAGTTGCTGGAAGCAAAAGGAAAATGCATTATCATGGAGGAGCAACTCAAAACAGCTCGAGCTCAAAACCAACACTTGGCTATAGAGGTTGCTAAACTATGAGCCTACATTGTTGATCCTACATTTCTCAACCCTGCATTATCCTGTGATGAAGCTTTTTAACAACTTCAAGACAAGCTCAAGAAGGTTGAGGGCATAAAGAAAATGATGATCTTTGATCAGTCCTTGGCCGATGCCACCATGCATAATATCCAAAAAGCCTTAGATCAAACTCGCTAAGAGAATGTAACTTTGACTGCTAAAAATCATTGCCTATGAAATGTTGATGTGCAGAAGTAGCAAATGTAAGATTTCATCCATCAACAGTAGGAATAGCTAGCTAGAGTGAACAATGAACTAAGGAGATTGACAATCAAAAATAGAAATCTCTCCATGGAGGAGGTTCAAGCTCTTCACTAGAAAGTTGCCTAGGAAAATAAGGCTCTCAAGTTTGAGAGAGTCAAAAATCACTACAAAGATTAGGTTGGTCTACAAAAAGAAATTAATGAGAAACATATTCAGATAGTGAAGGTGAAAGTTAATATGGCCTTTCAGTAGCTCAAGGAAGGAGGTGATGTTTGGTAGCCTATCTTTGATGAGCTCAATGACTACAACAAGGCAAAGATCTGCATGAAGGAGTTGCAAATCAAGGAGCTAATGGAGTACATGGAGCTTGCCAATCTATATTATGCAAATTTAATGATGCTAAATATTGAATGGTTTTCTTCTAAATTAGAGAAATAGGTGGCTAATTCATACTTATTGTACAAGGTTGAGGTCAAGCACCACAAAGACACCAAGTAGAAGCTTAAGGTGGAAAATGTAGAACTCGATGTTCTCAAGCAGTGCTTCATTGATCAATGATCTATAGTTAAGAACTTGGCTAAGAGAATGAGTGACTACCATAAGTTATAGAATGCAGAGAATGAGTGACTACCATAAGTTGTAGAATGCAATAAAAGTGTTTGATGTTGAACAGAACCTTTTTGCTACCTAGAGAATCAATGTAAAAAAGCTGTTCTTGACAATGCCCTATCCTTGGGATGTTCCCACATTGGCCCACATTCACAATGCAATGTGGACTGTGAATGATCTTAGGAGTAAGGAGGAGAGGATGAAGGCATTGTTAGATGTCTTTCATCTTTAATTAGAAGTTACAACTGCCATAGGATGACCATAACCACCTCAATCATCGTGTGCACCTAAAGTAGGAGATGGTCCTTTGGAGCCTCAAGAACCTCCACCACCTAGGACCATTTGAAATTTTTCATCATCTTCATGCTATTAGAGGAATTATGTTTATCATTTTTGTCCTAGTGTTCTATTTTGTTGTTCTAAACACCAAAATTTTGTAATGATTGTAAACCTGTACACTCGGGCACTTAGTGCTTGTTTGTGTTTTTGAATGTCAGTAGTTAATCAATAATCCCATACCTTCCCAAAATTTTATAAGAAACTTCTTTCTCTTTTTGTTCACTTAAGGATGAGTTTTCATTTAGTCGTGGGGGTATGATAAGTTACATTTTCTTGGGTTTTGTTGATGCAGCCCCATCGACGTAGCCACATTGACATGGGATTTGATGTGTTGACATGGCCTCATTGACATAGTGTCTATTTTTGCCTATAAATACTCACTCACCCACCATGTTTATGGAAACTTTGATCATAGTTGTAGTGGAGCTTTTACAGTTTTCTTGCTTGAAAGTTAGAATATTTTTCTAAGTGTTCATAATAGGAGTCAAAGAGTGTATAGATCCTTATTCAAGCATTGTTGTATTTATGCATAGCAGAAATAAAGATGAGCTTTCTGATAAACCTTGTAGCACTTTGAAATAGATTAATTGTTTATTTATACATTTAATGTTTTATGCAATTTCCTTTAATAGTGAGTAATTAAGCTAAATTAAGCTAAATAGTGAGTAATTAAGCACAAAAGTATGACCACTTCGAGCATATGTTTGGCACTTGGTAATCCCAATAATGCTTAACGTTTGGTAACCTAGTAACGTTAAACATGTTCAGGATGTGTATAACAAGAGGGAATAGGTGCTTATGTTAGGATTAGCTAGGTGTAGTTAGTTAGATTTAATTAGCTTTTAAAAATTAATAATTATCAACTTTAAAAAAGTATAAGTTTAAAAATTAATTTTATTAATTACTTTAAAATTTAAAAATAAGAAAATATAATTTTGAAGGGTTTGTGAGTTCAACCTCTAGCCCCAAAATTGTTTTAAAAAAATTTTGCAGGTCGTGAGGCCCACACTCCCATTTGCCTTCCTGAGCTGCCACCATTGTTATTGTTGTTGCTATTGCGCCACGTTGCGCCACGTCATTGAAATCCTTTGCTAATGCCCTTACTACCATGCTATGCTACATGTTGCCCTATTTCCACTCTTTCTTGCCTTGCTCCTACCCTTTCTACCATCTCCCACCATGTTTGCTGCACTGCTAGCCTACTCCTTGCATGCTAACAAACCCTTACGTGTCCCCACTTTCTGGGGGAGACTACTAGCGTCGTCAACGGTAGCCACCATTCTTCGCCTCTCCACTTGTCACTAGACACTACTGATGTCATTGGTGCCTACCACCATATCAACCATTGGCACTGCCATTCTTCACCTCCCTGATTGTTGATGGTGATCATCGATGCTTTGCCTTGGTGCTAAAAAATGATGGAAAATTTTTAAAAAAACGTTAATACAGTATAAAAGATAAATATAAGGACATCCAAATATTTTGCACATAAGATATTTGATGAATTGGTAATAATTTGAATAAAATTCAATAATTAGGTGCACTCACTTTGGATTAGTATTGGCATGGGTGACCTCTCAAGAAATCTTGAAAAACATGCAATTTTTTCATCTTTAAGTGGTCGTAAATTATGATTTTGGAGTTCATTTTCAACAAAATAAGAATTATTTCTAACAAATTTGAGCCTTCTGGACATAATGGAATGGTCAAATTCAGCCTACTGAAGATAAAAAATTAATTTTCAAATCACTTTTTAGGCTTCCTAAACATGAAAAAAAACTTTGTAGGAAACCTAACAAATGAAATATTTCCTTAAATAATTAAAATCTTTTGTGGTTAGTAGGAGTTTGGGAAGAGAAAATTCATTCATGGCAATTCTAATCTCATTTTGAAACCAACTAAATATTACATAGCCCATAAAAAGGACCACATAGACCAAGGAATGACCAACTTACTTTGTTTCTTTGACTTACTGATGTCTAGAGCCCAAAGAGTACATTGCATAATGATGGAATCCTAAGTTAATCATCAAATGGATGCCCTTGAACAAAAAATCTATTAATGGGTTCAAGAAAAATATGCAAAATATACCTAAAGAAATTAGAAAATTGTCTGAAAGTTCAAAAGGAAAATGGTCAAAAGTATTAGGAAAGATGGATTTCTTTGCAGATTCCATCAAGCAATTAATGGGTCATTTAACCCAACCTCCCAACCAAAATAATTATTCATCTGTAAATCATAATCAAAATAAATTTTCACTTAGGGATCATCACCAAGATCAATTCCAACATCACTAAGACCAGGATCAAGATCAATTTCTCCCTAGGGATTAGAATTGAGATCAATCTCCACCTATTAGACATTAAGGTGCCAACATCCCTTAACAAGGTCAAAGAATGGAGCCTAAGGGTGAGGGTTATTGGAATTAGTAAAATTCACCACAAGAATCATTAACCCAAGTTCATGCTAAAAGGTAAAAATGGATCATCATGATGAGGCCCCTGGATTTAGTGCCAAGACAAAAGATGAGCTTGATACCAAGAATAATTACTTCGATATGTTGAATTTATCAAGCTAGAAATGTTTAGAAGTAGTCTTCTTATATTTTAAAGGATTTCCCACAACATGGTGGAATGGTTTGAGATCACAAAACTTGATTATAAACTGGCTCAACTTTTGTCAAGATTTCAAACAACAATTTATATCCTATTCCTTTCTCAAGGAGTGTAAGATGCAATTTGACTAGTTGAGATTGGGTAGGCAATCTATACAGGATTACTACAAGGAATTCTATGATCTCTCTTAGTATGTAAGGCATTAGGACGAGAGAGAGTTGGCCTCAAAGTTTATTAGTGAACTACATTAACAATTGCATCCCTAGACACGTGCATATAATCCCCAAACATTTGATGAAACATATAGAATTGCTAAGGATTATGAAGAATCAAATCAAGTATGAACTACCCTTTGACAAGCAATGGTACAAGAGAAACCCACCAAGAGAACTTGATTTAGATGTTTTACCTTTGGTGAAGATCATTTCAAGCAGGATTATCCAAAATTATGAGCAAGAATATAGAAAAATAATCAAAATACAAGTAAAAAAACCAATGCGAATGTTGCTAAAAGAAAAAATCAGACTACTTGATGGTAGGTATTAAGAAGATCTAATCCTTTTTTCTTTTTTATTCAAATATGGAGATGCTAAGTGAACCTATAAAATCATTTCTTTTCATCACTTTCCAACTTAACATAAGAAGATCTTGTAGGAGCCCAACAAGATGAATAATAAACATGAGAGGTAGGTAACATAGATTTGAAAACTAAATATTTTCTTTTTTGCAAAAGGATATCATGGTTGATAACATAATTTCATCTTCACAACAAGGTAGATGTGACCCACTAAGCAAGGATACCTCACTATAAGGCTACTCTACTACTTTCACACCCATAAGCAAAGGTAGGAATTTAATCCACAACCTCCCAATTGAGTTGTGAGTATCCATTGCACTACATCCCTAAGTGTGCAAATTAAATATTTACCTACAATAGTAAGCTTTTTTTATTTTCACTTCTACAAAGTAAAATCCCAAAGACACAAAATACCCTTGAAAGAAAATGGAATACCTAACACTTTAGAGATGTCATATTTTGAAATAATTCTTTATCCCCTTTTGTGTAACAAAGAGTAGTCATATTGGTTAAAAAAATATAGAACTTTTTTAATTTATTTTTGATCCACATAACTTGCAATATTCATCAATATGTTTAAATAGATGGATCAAAGAAATATGCTTATTCTTCACATCATAAAAAAGGAGTCATTAGCAAAGAACATATTTAGGAATTTTTTTTGATACCCAAAAATAATAATGCCATTAATCAAACCATTTTTCTTATTGTAATAAAGGGCATGCTAAAGAAAATTAGTAACAGTAGGATAAGTTTAAAAAAATAAGGAGCTAGAGGCCAACATTGCTTGATACATTTGTTGCACTAGCTTATTTTATAAATTTAAATTTAACTACATTTTTTTGAGAAGAGTTGTTGAAACCAAAACAATGAGATGTTAGTTTAGTGGTAAGACTCCTGATTTGGAAACTCTAAGTTATGGGTTCAATTCTAATGGGCAATGCTAAGTTATAAAGTTTTAAAGATCATCACCTAGAGGCACAATGCTCATCTTGCCAAGTAGGGTCTCAGGAGGGCTAATACATGAGTAAAAGCCTAACCTCTTCAAGTCATTGCACTTAGGCTTGAACCTAGGTCTTTGACTTGAGTTATAAGGTTTTAATTGGACTATATATATTGGGTTTTGCTAATATTTTAATTATTTCAAGTTCTAATACCCCTTAGACCTAAAGGACATATATCCAACATGAACTTTTATATTATTTTCATGAAACATAACGGTGTGTTAGATCAACGTGACTTTTGTTTTGGATTTTGTGTGTAGGATGGGTGGGTATGAGGGGGTGTGATGGAGGTTGATGAGCAGCAAGGTACCCCTACGACCAACCATACGAATCACAAGCGTTCACGTGCAATCTGGTCAAATTCTGTAGAGTGTAATTACCAAGTACACTAGAGCTAAATGGTGTGTGTGTGTGTTGTTCGTTTGTTGTCTTCCCAATCCCACTTGTGGAATGAAATTGTATGGTTAAGTGTGACTGAGGCATATGATTTTTTATTATTTTGCATTTTTATGGAATTACTCACCTAGAACAAGAATAAAAGTAAGAGTGATTAAAAATAAAAGTGATTAACTACTAAGGAAACTAAAGTCTAATCTAGCCTAACACAAGTAACCATTCCCACTTCCTAGATACATCCTGAACTTCGTGCAAACATTGCTGGGCTATCAAACGCTAATCATTTCTGAGCTACCAAGTGTCACACATATGCTTGAAGGGGTCGTGCTTGTGTAATTTAACAATTTTCTTAATTGATCAAAATGAATTGCTGTGCTAACAACACGAATGTAAAGTGCATAAAATAAAATAAAATAAAACATAAATGTATAAGAAAACAAATCTAAAATGTTGCAAGGATCAATCAAAGAGCTCGTCTTTATTACCAACACAATGGTGTGCTCAGGTACATCAATACTTGAATAAAGATCCGTTTACACTTAGACCTCCTATTGCGGGCACTTGGAAAATATTCTAAGTTTCAAATAGATAGACTGCAAGAGTTTTGCTATTTGACTGCTAAAAAACATTCTTCCAATTATGCGCCTAGGTGCTATATTTATAGACTTGGGAGTAACTACTCTAATAATTAGAGTAATTGTTGGAGTAACCACTCTAATAATTAGAGTAACTACTTCATCATACCCCCCACGACTAAATGAAAACTCATCCTCAAGTATAGAAGAAGAGGAACAAGTTCTTTACAAAATATATTAGGGGGATGTGGACTTATTTGACTAACATGTAGAGTGACACAAAGAAAATAGACAAATACAAAAGTGCATGAGCATAAAATATTACAATTACGTACAAAATTGGTGTTCATGAAAATTAGGAAAGAACACCAATGGATCCAAAGGACATTCATTTCCTCTTGGTAATAGAAGAATGAGGGAGAGGTAAAAGAGATCCAACAGTCATGAACAATCTCCTGCAAGTGATATGATTGCATCCTTCTTGGTGATGACAATCTTGCTTCCAATCCACACTTCCCACTACAATCACAATAAAACCAAGGATTAGTATATATAGTCCATAAATAATGGCTAAATACCTTGTCTCATCGGTGATTTTATTTAGCCAAGTTGTGATTGTGATAGATTGCTTGCTTGATATTGTTAGTGGAAAGATTGACGAATGGGTTAAATAATAGAAGCAATCCATACAATTCAGAGAAAGCTTGACACAAGAAGTAGTAGAAAGAAGGTATTCACAATAATAAAAAGGAATTCATTACAAATAGTTGTGAAGGTGATGAGTGGCGAGGTACTCCTACACTCAACCATACGAAATGAGCATCGCACATGCGATCCGGTCAAACTCCACAAATGAACTAGTTGTGGCACCTAGACAATTATCCTTAGGTCGTAGTTTGCTGTCTTCCCCCCTGGACTAGTATTGTATATTTGTCACGTATGGTTTAGTCCAGTGTGAGGTGTATGATGTGTTCCTAATCTATGCTACTCCTGAAGGCAGTGGAAAATAATATTTAACTAAGCTAAGCTAGGAGGAAAAGGGTAAGAAAATCTAATCTAGCCTAAGTACGACGAGCAACCGATTCCTTGATCAACCGTACACATCTTGGACCTCGTGCACGACTACCACTAGGACTACCAAGCGTAGATCCTAGGTATGCCACTGGGATTACCAAGTATAGATCCCAAATATGCCACTAGGTTACTAAGCATAGGTCCTAGCTACACCACTGGGCTACCAAGCAGTCACACTTAAATGCTCGTAATCAAGAGTTTAAGGGTGAGAGAGAGAAAATAGTAAATAATATTAAATAAATAATAAATAAATAAATAACAAAGTGAATGCTGCAATGATGAAGTAATATCAATCTTTATTGCCAGTCATGTGCGTGTCCAAGTACAGCACACTCGAATAAAGACACCGTACAATTACATTCACCACACTATGGGCAGACACGGGAAAAAATCTAACTCTGGAGGGATCAAACTGCCAAAGCTTCGCTACTCTAAAACTAGGATCCTAAACAATGGATAGCCACATCTTATTTATAGATATGGCAGCGGACTGTGATATCACGTACGCGATATCTTAGGGAAGACGCGATATCGCGTATGCGATATTGCAGGGGATGCGATATCGTGGCCTATGCGAATCGCGTTTCATCATACTCGCACAACTGAATAAAAACTTGTCCTCGAGTTACAAGGAGAACAAGCTTCAGTGATTACATAGTGGATAGGTATGGGATTATTAACTGGAAAAAGAAATGGGCTAATGCTGCAATGTGGGGAGACACAACACAGAGAAAAAATACTACAACTACAAAAATGTGGAAGTCATGTAGTTCCTAGTGGCGATGACTCCTCCATAGGTGTCTTTCCCTTTTCTTTTACTCTAGGTCTTGGGATTTGATGGCCTTGAAGTATGGCCTAGAGTTTCTCCTCTTGTAAGGCCTTGAGTGCCTTGGCGTGTGTGTAAGTTTGCACTTGTGCCATAGAGGTAGCCCAGACAACCTTCTCTTTTTCTTCTGCCACCCTTTTATTCTCTGTCAATAGTTTATTAAGTTGCTCTGTTCTAAAAGTGTCCAGCTGTTTCTGAGAAACCCTTAGCCTTGTATTCGGAAGGTTTAATACTTCCGAAATGGCTTGAACAGAGAAATCAATAGTCACACCACAAATGTTAACCATGGTGCCTTCTGCTTTATTGTGCCAAAATTGGTACGTTTCCCCTGAGTACCAGGCACCACTTTCAGAGAGGGTATCTCCTACTTCTACCTGCCCGAATCGTATGGTAGGAGGATCTTCTTGATGAACGTTGAATGATTGTTCCTCCTATTCTGCATGTTGTTCGGTAGGATCTTGTCTTCCACCTCTCCAAGATCGTTTGATCGCACCTTGAGCAGGACCTTCCTGTTGTTCGCATTTTGGGGCCATCTGCAATCACATGGGACCAATCGTTAGTAAGGTTGTTACCAAAGTTAGGTTATACCTTACTGCTTACCTTAATAGATTTACTTTATTTCCGTGTAATGTTAATTATTAGAAGAACATGTCCCCAAAAGATTATAGTGTTGAGTCCTCTTTGCTTAGGTGGTTTCCAAATTTAATTTTCTGGTATAGCTAAGGGGATGAAATTATTTTTGACACATTCTATTCTTAATTTTAGAACTAATTACCCTTAAATATGTCCTTTGGATGATGATGAATTTCAAAAAATTTATGCACTATTCGGCATGTGCCCCCTCCCCCACGGCTAAGCTAAACACTCCGGGTTCAAGGAGGTTCAAACGGAATGAAAATCGGAGTACCAGCGAATGAGTTATGGATATGAAAGTAAGGGATGCACAATCACGAGTCATAGAGAGGAATTTGAAAAAATTCCCCTATGTGAATAGTTGCAAATGTTGTTGATTAGCACAGGGGGTCACGTATATATATTTTCATTAAAGTTAGGGCACTTAGAATGTACCGAGTTTTTACTATGTTGTTGAAATTAAACGATGTAAACTAAGGACATTTGGATGCTTGTTAAAGGGTTTCAGAGTAATTCAACTAGTTCTAAAGGCATGAAAATTATGATGGTGTGGAATTTATCAATAAGGACCTCAGATGGTAGAGAAAAAGGCTATGTGATGGTAATAAGGGAAAGAAAATTATGAAAAATTAATCTGAGGGTAAGAAATTGTGTGTTCTAGCTAGAGAATTTATGAAGATTATAACAAAATTACACAAGTGGGTCCTCCCCAAAGCAGGTTTCAACCTATTATGCCCTTGTGTAATCACACTTAAAGTGTCCATGGGCACTAGAATGGTTAAATGTAATCTGCACTAACTCCAAAAAACACACACATATAAATATCACCAGAATGAGATGAAAATTTTATGCTACACGAGACACAAGCTACAATTACATGAATAGTGAGATGAGATGAAGTGTAGAAAGGGATCGTAGAGATCGGGACATGAGGTGACTGACCCAGGGCACAATGAATCCTGCGTGTAAAGCATGATTAATGTGTCATTAACCCATCGTTCCAAGATCAGGACCAAGTCCATCATTCTATTAGTGACATCGCATCGTTTCATCCCATGATGAACAACTATGAGAGTACCATAACAACAAGGCATACGATCACTTGGCATTTACTCCAAGGGAGGAGTGATTTTTGTTTTATGGCACTTCTTTTTCTTTTCTTCTTCTTTTCTTTTTTCACTTTACTGAATCCAGAGAAGCCACCAACCTTCAAGCATGGGTGCATGTCTTTCCAGTGGGACCCCCTAGAACA
>MNCI01012642.1:533693-588809 GCA_015680685.1 Gnetum montanum
GGTTGTGTTCATTGGGCCGTATGGTTGTTGGAGTGTAAGTTGGTGGCCCTAATGAAGTTACATGAGGCGTTGGGTTCGAAGGTAAGGGTGCACCAGATTGTTGGACTTGTGCTGAGTTGGAAGATGCAGTGGCCTCAGAGTTATATTGTCCCTTCCTACGGCTATGTTTAAAGAAAGGACACTTTTGATGTTGAGGAGGCTCTTCACTGCTGTTAGTAGCAGTAGCATAAGTGTTGTTCGTGGATTGCGGTGGTATAAACACCTTAGGAATAGTTGGTGGCATTGTGGAAGGAGGGAAGGGTTGAGAATGTTGAAAGTTAGGAGGAATATAAGGTGCATAAGGTGGTGGTTGTGTTCGAGGTATGGGCTGATAGTATTGTGGAGAATGGTATTGTGGTAAGATAGAGTATGTTGGCCCAGTTGAAGAAACAAGGTGTTGAACGTGATAAGCGTTTAGATTCGGAAAATATGAAGGGTGCCTCCAGTCTAAGGGTGGATTCCCCCACGACTGGGATTGTTGCGACTGTGATCGAACATAGTATCTTTGTACAAACTCTGGATGTAACGTGTTTCCCAAATGCTCATGTAGATGTAACAATATTGGCATTGGCCCTTGGGGTGATCGTACAGGCATATGCTGCATTCATATGTATGATTGGCAGTTGAGCACTTATTCCCTTCATTCTTTCTTTTCGATTGTCTATTGTTTTGTCCTACTTCTTGGGTTGTCAAAACTCTATCCCCAATGATGTTGATATATTCTCCAGACTTTTGGTACATCCATTCCAACATCTTATTGATCTTTGCCTCAGCTTCTTCTAACGATTGTTGTATTGGCAAAGATGATGTTTCCACCTTGAGATTTTTTGGTTTCTCCTTGTTATGATCATGGACCTTTGTTAAGTTGAAATTTTGGTCTCGTTGATGTTTTTCAACATTCTCCCATGTAGCTATTTCTCCTTCCCCTTTTGCTACCCTTTGAATAAGCTCTTGAATTTGATGGGTTCGTAGGTTGTATAATTGACCTTGGGCATACGTTCCTAAGGTCTCTCTTGTTTCATTACGTAGCCCATCAATGTTATGGTACATTAGCCTTTCCTCGGAAAACCCATGGCTTGGAAAGTTGTTTAATAGTGCATAGTATCTTTCTAAGGCCATGTCCAAGGGTTCATGTTGTGCTGGTTTCTATCCTTGGATTCGTTTCCTCAAGGCTGACACTCTTGCGTAGGTTTGATATTTTTTGTTAAAGACCTCTACCATTGTTGACTAGTGTCTTATTGAATTTGGTTTTAACGATCTATACCATACTTTAGCTTAGTCAACGGGTGTCATAGGAAAGAGCTTAAGTTTTTGCCAACTGTTATCAATGTTATTCCATGTGTAGGCATCATAGAAGGCTAGTAAATGTTGATGTGGATCTAAGTCATAGCCTCCTGAAAATGTAGGAAAGTTGTTTAAATCGAGCTTGGGTAGTCGGCTCTCTTTACGATGCCTACGTGAGATTCAAACAGCCTCTTGTATTTGTGTTAAGCTTGTAGTGGCTAGTGGGGGTTCATCATCATCGGGTAAGTTAGGCTTTCGTGTGTTGTGATGATGTTGTTTTTGTGCATGCTTATAGGAAACTCCCACTTCAGGTTGTATACTCCAATCTTCATCATCATATAGTTCGTTGGTTCTCCAATGAACTTCCTCACTAAGTGTGGCGTTATTATCATCTTGTAGGAGAGACATTGCTGTGTGTGAATTTATGTGACTTTTTATAATTACTTCTTTTTAAGAGATATATCGTTAAGTCCTTTACAACGACCTTGTATGATATAACTAATCTAGATAACTAGCACCATCCCTGACAATGGTGCCAATGATGAGTGGCGAGGTACCCCTACACTCAACCATACAAAACGAGTGTCGCATGAATGATCCGGTCGAACTCCGCAGATGGACTAGTTGTGGCACCTAAACAGTTATCCTTAGGTCGCAGTTCGTTGTCTTCCCACCTAGACTGGTATTGTATATTTGTCACATATGGTTTAGTCCAATGTGAGGTGTATGATGTGTTCCTAATCTATGCTACTCCTGAAGACAGTGGAAAATAATATTTAACTAAGCTAAGCTAGGAGGAAAAGGGTAAGAAAATCTAATCTAGCCTAAGTGCGGTGAGTAACCAATTCCTTGATCAACCGTACACATCTTGGACCTCGTGCATGACTACCACTGGGACTACCAAGCATAGATCCTAGGTACACCACTGGGATTACCAAGCGTAGATCCCAAATGCGCCATTGGGTTACCAAGCGTAGATCCTAGCTACACCACTGGGCTACCAAGCAGTCACACTTAAATGCTCGTAATCAAGTTGTACTCATTCCGTGTTCTAGGAGTTTAAGGGTAAGAGAGAGAAAACAGTAAATAACATTAAATAAATAACAAATAAATAAATAACAAAGTGAATGCTACAATAATGAAGTAATCTCGATCTTTATTGTCGGTCATGTGCATGTCCAAGTACGACACACTCGAATAAAGACATAGTACAATTACATTCACCACACTGCGGGCAGACACAGGAAAAAATCAAACTCTGGAGGGATCAAACTGCCAGAGCTTCGCTACTCTAAAAATGGGATCCTAAACAAGGGAGAGTCGCGTCTTATTTATAGATATGGTGGCAAACTACGATATCGCATACACGATATCGTAGGGAAGACGCGATATTGCGGATGCGATATCGCGGGGGATGCGATATCACGTACGCGATATCGCAGCCTATGCAAATTACGTCTCATTAGAAGGTGTATATAATTTGGATGACATGGATGGGGTAAATAAAAAGAATTTGATTGTAATAATGTCTAAGGGTAAAGAACTTAACTTAACCAAACCAAAAGATATGCAAGTGGGTCCTCCCCAAAGTAGGCACAAGCCTTTTATGCCCTTGCATAACTTCAAACTAAGGAGTCCATGGGCTTCATGGATGATTAATGATTATGGAAAGTTAAGTGCAAAAACCTGAAAGTAACTGACTAGGAAACTGGACACATCAAACTAGAACATTGAATCAAAACATGAAACCAGTAGCGAGGTGAGACATGGAAATCATAGATGGATGACAGAGAGAGTGAAATGGAGTTCCTAATTATGGTCACATATAGTCCCTTGTGGAGTTTGTGATGAAATGACTTGGTAAGATCCATCCTTAGTCCAGATCAAAACCAACCACTTTCAGTGACTTCACATCGACATTCTAAGGCAAGTCCATCCCTTGAGACACAAGAATGCTCCCACAAAACAACTACCATTCCAAATAGGAGAGAAGGTAGGAAGTGTGAAAGGGCCTTAGAGGAGACAAGACAAGTCTCATAACTAGTGCTTGTAGCCCTTTTATTTAGTCTAAGTGCTGTGCTTTGAATTCCCATGTTTTTTTTGAATGGAAACCACACCATGCAAAGACCCATCCGATTTTTTCATTTATTTTGTCCAAGGGATATGCTTTGAATCCTCATCTCTTTTTTTTTTGTTTTGTTTTTGTGATAAGGACCACACCATGCAAGGACTTATTTGACTTCCTATTGTGAAATGATGTGGAACAGTGAGAAGTTTACGAGAACACTCTTGCACATAGGAAAACAAAAAAGCATAAAGAACACTACATCCCTTTGAAGCCACACCCTATCCAAACTTTTGATTCCTTCCCAATTTTAGAAACTACACAAGTCACCAATTTATTAAAGTTGTATTAATGAAAAAGAGACAACATGTTTCCAAAACAAGAAAAACCATAGAGTAAGTGGATGGGTGGATGATGTGGACTTACTGCCTGTTACATGAAAAGAAACCATGTCCTAGTCATTAGTATTGACCATCAAAGTCAAAAACCAGACATCAACAATCAAATTACAAATGAAACATACCACCATTGAGTATTGCATTACCATTGTATCTGCCACCTTATTAGCAGAAAAAGTAGAGAAACACACCAAACATAAGCAAATATAACCATAAAAGAGAGTAGACAATTGATATTAAAATATATTAATGATGGTATAAAACAAAAACTAAGAAAAGACTAATAACCTTAAAAATACAAATATGTAAATCAAAAAATGTAGAATAAAGAAGATGAAAATAAAAAGTTGTAAAACCAAAAATGTGTAAAACAAAAAAAAAATTCAAAAACTAAGGAGCCACATAAAGTGTTAGTATGGGTGGCCATCTCCCCCATGACTAAGTTGGAAGGGAGAGATCCAAAAAATTGAGCATGGTTGTCCATCTGACGAGGTGTTTATTGCATTGGTTGGCTTGGGCTCATGGAAAGGTTTTACTTGTTGGATGTTGACTAGTTGTTTCTTATTTGGGCTATCAAATTTGTAGAGGATCATGGCCCCAGATGGAAAAGTCTCATCTATGATGTAAGGTCCTTTCCACAATGTTTGAAATTTGGTTCGCTAGGGTACATGTGCAGGATTCCAATAAAGAACCTTATCGCTTGGTTGAAACTTAACTTTTCTTATTTTGAGGTCCTGGCATTTCTTGATGCCTTATGCATTTCGTTAGATGACAGGAACATTAACTACTTTTTGTCTAACAAGTTGAGACTCATAAATCGTTCTTTTTGTGCTAGGCTTAGATCTAGGTCAAGGTCATAGGTCATGGAGAGTGTATGGAGCTCGGATTGGATAGGCAATGTTGGTAATTTTCTGTACACAAGCTCATAGGGAGAATAACCTATGGGAAGCTTTCATGTGGAATGATAGGCCCAAAGGGCATCATTTAATTTAGTACTCTAGTCCCTTCGGTATTTGCTAATGGTATGCATTAAGATTTTTGTAATCTCCTGATTAGTGATTTCAACTTGATTGTTGGCTTGGGGGTGATATGGTGTTATGAGTTTATGTTCAACCCCCAAGTGCTACATCAGTTTCCAAAAAGTGGCACATGTAAAATGGGTTCCATTGTCAAAAATTAACACATGAGGTACACCAAACCTGTTTACGATGTTCTGTTGTATAAATCAAGCAGTAGTGGTGGATGTACAGTCAACGACGGTTGTTACTTCTGCTCACTTGGTACAATAGTAAATTGCTCCAATTAGTAGTGTCTTCAATTTAAGGGGCTCTTGTTTAAAGTTAGGAATTTCTAGCTCACCCCAATTGACATCATCATTTGCTCCTTCAAAGAGTTGGTGATGAACTTGCTCAAGTTCATCCATACTTACAACGTACTTGTACATTAGGCCCTTCGTTGGTTTCATGCATAATGTACTACTACTAGTATTAGCTGTCAGCCACTGGGTGCCTTCTTATTTTGTGGTTGCTGCGTATAGACATCTCTGGATCTCAACTTCTGGTGCACACTGCTAGCATGTAGAGATAGATGTTTGCTTTACTAACCATAACTTTTGCACACAATGGCACCTTGAATCACTGTACGCGATACATGGAACTCTCTTCTTCTTGATCTTTCCAAACTCATTTTCTTTTGATATCTCTAAGGAAAGATCTCTAATGCCCATTTGGGCATCAACAGTACTTAGCCACGCCCTTCCCATGATGATTGGAAAGTCCCCCTTGTAGTTCTCCACTTTGATTACTAGGAAATCAATGGGATATGACCACCCACAAATGGTGGTGATGTTATCTTCAACTAGTCCTAATGAAATAGTGATGGACTAGTTTGTTAGCTCTAGCCGGATGTTGCTCTTCCTCAAAGGAGGAAGGTTCCTCATTGTGTACATCTCATGCAAGATCAGATTAACACTAAAACCAAAGTCAATAAGAGATTTGCAAGGCTCATTCCCAATAATTTGCAAGTAAATTAAGGGGCTTCTAGGATCAACTAATTTTTTGGGCAGGTTACTAGCTCGAATCCAATTAGATACAACATGTGTCAGCATTACAGTATGGATTCAAGAGGGGTTTTGGTTTGAAGGGGACTTAGATAGGGAGGAAATAGAGGAAGGTGAAGGAGCAGGGTTATCAACCACTAATGTATCTAAGAGCTTTGGTGGACTACGAGGTTGAAAGAAGGGTTTTTTCTTTGTTCATGGTTTTGACTCGTTGGATGGGTTAACCAATTGTAGGTTAACTACCCTCATAGCATTCCTTTACTATGATTATGCAGGAAATTCACCCTACATGGACAGAGCAGGTGGTGATTATGCAAGAGGTGGAGGAGTAGGTGCAAGGAAAGGAGGTACATGAGGATAGTAGGTGCCATCCCTCCTTGGATAGGTGATTGGTATGTTTCAAGAAGGTAGTGGTAAGATTGGTAAGTAGCCATATGACCAGAGGAATTCCTTGGAGATGAAGGTTGCTAAACTTAGTAACCATAGGGATCTGGTTGCCAGTAAGGGTATTGTTGTCTTGTAGGTGATAATGCCCACAATTGTGGTTGTTGCCACTATTGATACAATTCATAGGGCTATGGAGGAGTTGCACTTGGATAGTATTGTTATGGTTGGTGGAACTGTTGATGATTGGCTTGTGGATAAGGCAATCTTTTGAGTGTTTGCCTTTGTGTAAGTTGTGGATGTAAGGCATACACCCTAGATTCTTGCAAGTGTGATACAATTGGATGGATGTTCATATTGGCAAACATCACATCCATCATCATCATTCGAATCACTATCTGCAACCATCTCTATAGCAACTATTTTACCTTTACCTTTAGATTTGGCATGTTCAGCTTCCTTACATCTCCGATGCTCTTGCTCACCACTTTGCTCCTTGAACTCTTTAGCAATTTTAAAAATAGCTTGACACTTATTGTCCATGGAGTTCCATAATTGATCAAGCTTAGTTGTAATTTCTAACTACAATTTTTGGAATGTTAAGGTTTTCTGATTCACCACCTCATCTTTGGTAAATTCATCCTCACTATCACAAAATCTAACCCCCTTCTTTTGAATAGAAAGGTCTCTATTGTATTCTTCTGCACTTTCACATTTTCTCAGCTCTCCCTCTTCCTTAGCTACCTGCTCAATTAATCTTTGAATCCAACGGGCATTCAATTCTGTCAATCTCCCTTGGGCATAGATGCCAAGGATTTTCCTGGTTTCAGACCATAACCCATCTATGATATGGTGAAGCTGATCAAGCTGAGAGTATCCATGGCTAGGACACCTATGCAATAGAGAGTAGTAATGGCCAATAGTAGCATCCAAGGGCTTATGACTCCCTTGTTTCCACCCTTGAATTTGCTTCCTTAGATTAGATACCCGTGAGTATGTTTGATATTTTTCATTGAATAGTTCCAACATTGTACTCCACCGCCTAATTGATTTTGGTTCCAAGAATCGATACCAACTTTCTGCTTCCTTTATAAGTGTCCTTGGAAATAATTTTAGCTTTTGCCAGTTATTTTCAATATTTTGTAAGGCACATGCATCTTGGAAGACCTGGAGATGATTTTGTGGATTAGCATCATATCCTCCCTCAAACCGAGGGATGTTGTCCATATTTAGCCTCTTTATTATACTATCCTTCACATGCCTTGTTGGAATCCTCATAGCCTCTGCAATGTTCAACATGCCTCGAGTAGCAAGTAGGGGTTCATCAAGTCCATGATGGTGGTGCCTATAATGCTCCTTACTAGCCCTTCTTTCTTGATGATGGGCCTCTTTGGATTGTCCATGTCTTTGGTCATGATTGTCTTGATAGACCCTTCTATTGTTTTAGTCCCATCGATTGCCTCCATCATGATTATTTCTTCTATGGCCACGATCTGAACCTGATGAAGAAGAAGATGATGATGAAGGGGAAGAAGAAAGGGAACTTGCTCTATGCTGACGCCTATCACCCTTCCTTTGATGCTCGTGACCACAATCACAATCAAGATCTCCTTTATCCTCCTTTTCTTGACTTGCTTCCCTAGATCCATTCTTATCATTGGATCTATTTTGACTAGAACTTGGATTGTACATTTTGGTTAAGGGCTCTTTGAACAAAATCAAAGAGAGGAGAATCATCAAAGAAGTGGTCGCCTTCATCAATTGGACCAAGCAAAGTCCTTCATAAGCTCATGCTGATGCTCTAGCTGACGATCCCTTAATCTTTGTACTTTATTGGGATGATAATCCCTTGAGTTGGGATCTCGCATCTCATATTCTCCATGGAAATGTTGAAGCCCATGTCGTGCTAGCATTAATTGGAGCATTGCTAGAACAGATCGATCAAGTTGCAACACAATGTTGCCTTCCGTGTCGTGCCACGCATCAATTCATCTTGATGTAGGATGAAGGTAATGTTTGATACATACTCATCAGGATGAGCATATACCACTTGGTATTGTTGAGGTACTTGAACTGCCCTGGGTGGAGATGGGCTCCTATGAGAAGAAGACATTTTGTGTTAATAAACAGTGTGCAATTAAAATTTATTTTAATGATAATAATGATAATTCTTATTTTCGTAGGATTTGACACTTAGGGTTTGAACAATGAGGGTACTAGATTTCACTAGGCTTAGATAGCACATGAAGAATTGCAGTCCCTAGCAATGGTGCCAATGATGAGTGGCAAGGTAACCCTACGTCCAACCATACGAATCACAAGCATTCATGTGTAATCCAGTCAAATTCCGTAGACTGTAATTACTAAGTACACTAGAGCTAACTGGTGTGTGTGTGTTGTTCATTCGTTGTCTTCCCAGTCCCACTTGTGGAATGCAATTGTATGGTTAAGTGTGACTAAGGCATATGATTTTTTATTGTTTTGTGTTTTTATGGAATTACTCACCTAGAACAAGAATAAAAGTAAGAATGATTAAAAATAAAAGTGATTAATTGCTAAGAAAACTAAAGTCTAATCTAGCCTAACATAAGTAACTGTTCCCACTTCCCAGACACATCCTAAACTTCATGCAAACACTGCTGGGCTGTCAAACGCTAATCGTTTTTGAGCTACCAAGTGTCACACGTATGCTCAAAGGGGTTGTGCTTGTGTAATTTAACAATTTGCTTAATTGATCAAAATGAATTGTTGTGTTAATAACACGCATGTAAAGTGCATAAAATAAAATAAAATAAAATATAAATGCATAAGAAAACAAATCTCAAGTGTTGTAAGGATAAATCAAAGAGCTCATCTTTATTGCCAACACAATGATGTGCTTAGGTACATCAATGCTTAAATAAAGATTCGTTTACACTTAGACCTCTTGCTGCAGGCACTTGGAAAATATTCTAACTTTCAAATAGACAGACTACAAGAGTTTCGCTACTTGATTGTTAAAAAACTTTCTCCTAATTGTGTGCTTGGGTGCTGTATTTATAAACTTGAGAGTAACTGCTCTAATAATTAGAGTAACCGCTCTAATAATTAGAATAACTGCTAGAGTAACTACTCTAATAATTAAAATAACTGCTAGAGTAACTACTCTAATAATTAGAATAACTACTAGAGTAACCGCTCTAATAATAACCACTCTAATAGTTAGAGTAACTGCTTCATCAAGGGTGATGTCAAAAACTATGTTAGACTAGCATGATGTTGGGATCAAACCCATGTACATCACAAACCACATGCTCTAGTTATTGTGGGCGTAAGATTCTTAACATAAGATCAATAACAAATGATAGGGTGAAAATCTTCCACAAGTGCTACCATTATCTTATTTTGATACAAATTTTGGTATTAAGCTATAGCTCTTTATCTCTTTTTGCTATTTTAAGTTGAAGCGTGAATGTTAAAAAGTGATGTATATTTTGTTAGCACTAGGACCTTCCTCCCTATCAATAATTAATTTTCTTCATTATTTATTCCAAGTATCAATTATAAGTCCTAAAATCAAAAAGTGTTTTTCTTTCTATTTTTTTATGATATCTAATTGTGTTAAACTTATGATGTATTTTAAATTTTCTTTATTCATTGTTAATATTTTTTTGGGATTCAAGACCCTATTTTAAATTTCACATCGAATTAAAAAAAAAAATGACATTGGGAGGGTGATGAGGCATCATCGTTTTGTTAAAATAAACGAACAAAGATGAAAAATAAAAATATTCTATCATTGTACGCGAAGAGAAAATCTAAATGCGGGGTACAAACAACGAGATCGGAATCGGATCGAGGAAAGAAGATTCCCATCCGTCACACCGTTTGACCAAAATCCCATTATCATTATTGATCTTGCTATTTGCTATTCCTGTGCAGCGAACCGGTAAAGCGGCCGATTCGCCGCCTAAAGATGCCCAAAAAATTAAAACACCTTTCTTTGTTCTTAAAAAAAAAAAAAAACACATATTCCTCCCATAGAAATATAGATCGGTCATCTGGCATGAAAACTTAAAAAGGAAGCAAGGAAAAAAAACCAAAGAAAATCTACGAGTGGTAGACAATTGCCCTGGAAAAAATTACCAGACAATAAATGGAATCATGGCTTTTTCAAAATTAAAACGTACACACTAAAAAGATTCGCATCAAAACAAGAAGCAACGGTCGCTGAAGGACAGGTGTACAAATCTGTGAATCCGTGTGAAAGATCGTCCTCAGAGAACGCCGAAGCAGACGAGACCAGGATTGAAGAGAGTTCTTAGATCTCGTTCTGCATCGGCGTATCTTACTCTCTCGCTCGCTCTTGTTTTTGTAGTTATTTTTGTTGCGTTGCGACAAGTAACCATGTTGCTTTACCAGGATATTCTTACTGGTTAGTATTAAGTCTGATCTTTCTATTGGTTATTGTTTTTCCTAATTTTTTGTTTTTCTCCTTCGTAAATTTTGTAAGAATCGAGATGTGGGTTTGTAGTTTGTATTGCCTTTTAGAAACCACCGTCTTTACAGGAGTTATTGTGTTTTTATTTTTGTGGTGTGTTGCTCCTATTGTGTTTCAAGAACAGGGTTTTGTGGCTGCTCTATGTTTATTTAATTGTTGGCGTTCGAATTTGCATTCTGGATTTGAAATTTGGTAATAATCGCGTGGTGAATAGTTGTTGCTGTTTTTTGATGATGGCGATGTCGAATGGGTTCGCTATGTGTGATGGGGATTTATTTTATCGTTTGGATTAGATGGTTTTTGTGTGCTGGCTGATTTAGCAAATCGATTTTTGTTGGACTTGACTTTTCAGCATTTAAATTCAGCTGAAATTGCTACATGTATGTTGAAAGATTTGAAATTTATTTGCTACTATGCTTTTGGTTTGTTTGCGAAAGCTTTCAGCCTTGTTCATACGCGAAGTGGCGCCAAAACTATTTACAAGTTTAATATACCAGCAATATTACGTCTGTTAAAAAAATGCTGTTCCAAACTGAACTGTAACAGAATGGTTAAGCTCAGGTGGTTGCTATATTTCTGGGTGGTTTCTATGGTCGATAACTATTGCAACAGAGCACCAATTTTTCAGAGTTTGGTCCCTAATTTTGTCATGCCATGCCTGTAATATTTTGATTCAGTTCAGATGATGCTTAAGTACGTGAGTTCATACACTTTGTGGTGACCTTTGATGAAACAGCACAACTTGTTAAATCATACACACGTGGCTGAAAACGACGGTAGATATTTGACAAGTGATATCGTTATTTTGTTTCAATTTGATCTCCATTTTTATTTTTATAAATTCATTTTTTTTTATTTTTAGCTGAAAATAACAACTTTTCACTAGAGGTACCTCGTGTATGAGTAGGAGCATCTATCATAGCGATATTTTTATTATATGTTGTTTGATTGTTTCATTCTTTCGTATTAGCATGTGTTTGTATGTTGCTTTCATAATAATATTCTTCTGTTGTATAATTACCGGTTCAAGTTACTCGTTGGTCTCTCCCCAGAAGACTAAGCATAACAGAAACACCTCCTCATAATATCTATGTTACAAAGTTATGGTTGTGATTGTTCAACTGCAACGGGTAAATAGGATCAATGTGACCAAGTCATACGATTCAGGACTTTTTATGATTCTTGATTGATTGTAAGTATGCTAAGTTTGAGTTTGTTGGCAGGTGACGAGCTTTTGTCGGACTCGTTTCCTTATAAAGAGCTCTTTAACGGGGTTCTTTGGGAAGTTGAAGGAAAGGTTGGTTTTTGTTTTTATATTATTTTATGATTTCCTGAGAGAATAGGTGCATACTGTTTGATTTTCCTTTTGGAAAGAGGCTAGATTGTCTGGTCTACCATTGTTAATGTTCTGGTACTTTAACAGTGGGTTGTTCAAGGAGCAATCGATGTTGACATTGGTGCAAACCCTTCAGCCGAGGGTGCTGGAGAGGATGAGGGTGTAGATGATCAGTCCCAGAAGGTTGTTGATATCGTGGACACTTTCAGGCTGCAGGTATCAGAAAGCTAGCTTAATTTCCTTTATGTTAAGGTTGCATTTTTTAATTTAAGTTAAGGGTGTATTTCTTTTTTTAAACATTATGAAAGAAAGGTGTATATTTTAAGTTAAGGGGGTAATTTTTTAAAAAAATTTATTTTTACCCTTCAACTGTGCAGGAGCAACCTCCATTTGATAAAAAGCAGTTCATGGCATACATAAAGAAGTACATAAAGAATCTTACTTCAAATTTGCCTGAAGATCGACAGGAGCATTTTAAGAAGAATGTTGAGCCTGCCGTGAAATGGCTCATTTCTAAACTCAGTGATCTTCAGTTGTAAGTAATCAATTTTTTAGGAAATTATTTTTATGAATGATCTTTGTTATTTGTTTTAAAGATCATTCGATGACATTCCTAATTGTTTCTTTTGGATTAACAGTTTCGTTGGAGAGAGCATGTCTGATGAAGGGACTATTGTTTTTGCATACTACAAAGATGGGGCAACTGACCCTACATTTGTTTACTTTGCTGATGCACTTAAAGAAGTAAAATGTTAAATAGTAGATTAGCATATGGGTATTTGATTTAGGTTTGCAATTAGGCCATGGGCCATTGTGTTAGGTTTCAATTGGGTTTAATGGGCATTGTGTTAGGTTTTAGTTGGGATCTCGGTTATGTTCCATGTTTGGGGAAAATGTACTTCAATCAAAAAATGTATGGTTTGTGCCGATTTGCAGGTTGAATACTGGTTTTAAAATTTTGTTTCTAATTTTTCATGGGTACATGATTTCTAGTTTTCAATGAGTACTTGGTTATGCTGTAGACTGTTTCGAATTTTATGTTGGCTTAGAGAATAAAACAAATAGTAGGCTTAAAGAATTAATATTCTGTTCTGGCTATAGTCCTGCTGATACAGATAGGCCCGTCCTAGGTATGGTCCTACTGATACCCTTAACAAATAATATTTGCAGAAGATATAGCAATATGCTACTTCATCATGTATGTTTGTCTTTCATGTTACTTTATTTCTTTGTTTTTTATTTTGACATTTTCAGGGCACTTCTTTTTTTAACAAATTTTTTCTTATCATCAATCTTCGGATCCTGGTTTGAATTTATTATTGCACGAAAGTTTCAAGACTTTTTGGTTTTTGGATTCACATTTTGCTGTTGAGATGTTAAAATCCTGTGTGAAAATATTTTATTAAATATTCTTATGAAATATTGCTATGTTTTACTTTATAGTTAGATAGATTCCTCAGGAGAAGAGTAAGGGTGATAAGTGATTAGCTGCGCTAGGTTTACTGGTTTGGTAGATTTTACTGCCATTTAGTTTAAGAAGGATAAAGGGAGGAAAATGAGATGCTTGTTTTTATTTGTGGGTAAGCCTGTTTTGTGCTTTGGGGAAAAATGATTGAATAAGATAAGGCAAGGACGTTTCTAGAGAGGTATGGTATGAAGGGAAATACCGCTGTTTCTTCTTGAGCAAAACCTGCTTCTGCTTTAGAGAAAAAACGTTTGAATAAGAAAATGCAAGGATGGTTTTCGAGAGTATGGAAAGCAGAAGTTCATTATATTGTGCAGCTTAGACACGATGACTCGAATTATCTACCAACAACGGATTGAAATTATCTATCAAGAAGGGGTCATGGGATGGGGATGTGCGGTTTTAAGGATCTTGATCATTTTGCACGGGATATTGGGCACGAACAGGAAAACTAAGGAAGCTATCAATGTTTTATTGAATGATTTGCAAATATTGGAATAGTGTAATAGCGCATAAATCAGTTGAAATTAATATGTGAACTTTGGAAAGGTTTCTTGCCTTTTTGTCTTCAAGAGAACCATAATCAATTGGTTTAAGCTATTTTTGGGTAGATTAGGTGTGAGGATAAGTTCTTAGGGGCAACAAAGTTGTTAGACATTGTTATATTTGGTATTTTGGTATAGGTAGGTATTTGGAATTGTCATCAGCAAAATTGAAATTATATATTTGCTGAAATGTTTTTCAGCTATTTGAGAAATTCTTGTTTTAGAATACTATTTATATCTGGAATTTTGTCATAGGTATATATTTGGGATTTTCAAGTTAGCAAGCTTAAAATAGAGTTAATGGTCTTAATGGTCTTATGGATGGGGATTAATTGACTTTTGTGGTTATAAAATTGGTACTTTGTGATAGATTTATATTTGAATTTTTGAAGTTAATAAGCTTTGAACCATGACCATGTAGGATAGAATTGCAAGGTTAGGAATGTTTCCTTAAAAAGTAAGGATATTTTAATTAAAGTTGTTTTATGTAAATCAAGTTTGTAAGTAACTACGTAAATCAAGTTTATAACTAAGAAAATCTAATTTGTAACTTTCTCAATGCCATATCTAATTTTTTTTTTTTAAATGAGCATCTACTACAAATATTCGTGGTCTACCCTCACTTTGGAGGTGTTGTATCCTTAAAAGAGGTGTTGTATCCTTAAAATAGTTACAACATAACTGATGAGTAGCAAGTAGACCCTATGCCCAACCATATGAATCATTAAGTGTTCATGTGCGATCTGGTTGAATTTCATGGATTTATATCCTTCTAAGTACATTGGTCTTTCTAGGAAGTGAAATTTCACAACTATTGACACACTCAAACATAACACACACACGTAAACAAACACTAAGTGCTCGAGTGTATGGAATTACAATCAACAAAATTTCGGTGTTTAGGATGACAAAACTGAACACTAGGACAAAACTGACAACCCAAATTTTTTGATGGCGCAAAGACAAGAAAGAAGTTCAAACAGTCCCAAGCGGTGGAGGCTCTTGAGGCTTTGAAGGTCCTTCTTTTGCTCTAGGCACATGTGGTTGTTGAGGCAGTTGTGGTTGGCTTATGACAACTGCAACCTCTAGTGAAAGACAGAAGGCATCCAACAATACCTTCATCTTCTCCTCCTTACTCCTAGGATTGTTCATGGTCCACACTGTATCATGGATGTGGTTCAGTGTGGGAACATCCCATGGACAAGGCATTGCTGGGAACAACTTCTTCACATTGATGAACAAGGTAGCAAAAAGCTTGTGTTCAACATTGAACATCTTTACTGCATTTTGCAGGTAGTTATTCATTCTCCTAGCCAAGTTCTCAATTGTGGACCACTAGTCGGTGAAGTGCTACCTGAGAATATTGAGTTCTGCATTTACCACCTCAAGCTTCTACTTGGTTTCTTTCTACATCTTGAACTCAGCTTCGTACAACAAGTACGAGCTGGCCACTTACTTTTCCAAATCTAACTAGGGCCTTTTTGCTATCAATATTGCCAAGTTTGAGTAAGAGAGGTTGATGAGCTTCATATACTTAATCATCTCCTCAATTTGCAGCTCCTTTAGGTGAATTTCTACCTTGTTGTGTGCATTTAGTCTATCAAAGATGGGATACCACACATTGCCTCCTTGTTGGAGGGCCTCATTCATCTTTGCCTTTGCTAATTTAATTTCTCATTCATTAATTTCTTTTTGCAAACCAACCTGGTCTTTGTAATGGTTCTTGACCTTTTCGAATTTGAGGGCCTCGCTCTTCTAGGCAACTATTTCAATTGCAGATTTTTGACAAAGGGCACAAACTTCCTCCATGGAGAGATTGCAAATTTTTACTACGAACCTCCTTAAATCCATTGACACCATGGAAAGCTGCCCCTGCTGTTGTTGCATGTAATCAACCATCTATTTTTTTGGGAGCTTGACGGCATGCAAGTGTTGATTTTCTTTGGTCAGACTAGCATTTTGCTAGTGCACCTCTTTTAAGTCCTTGTTGGTGTGATAGGTTTTTGTCTCGGCCAAGGACTTGTCAAAGATCACTGACTCCTTTTCATACTCAACTTGGTGAAGTTTGGACTGAAGCTATTGAAAAGCTTCGTCCTTGGCTATTGCTTGATTGAGTACAAAGGCATTAGTAAGATGGGCTCTTAGGTCGGCAACTTCTGTAGCCAGACATTAATTCTCAACCCTAGCCATTTTGCGCCTCTAAGATTATGCACTTACCCCTTGCTTTCAACAACATTGATTGGGTAGTAGAAATATCTTTTGGAAGGTTGAAGACCTCTAGAATTAGTTGTTGAGTTCCCACTAATTGTTTCAACAACTCCTCATACTAGGCTGTGCTAAACCTCCCACTAGCTATTCCTACAAACGTCTACACATCTCTGAGTGCAGCAATGTTGGGTACAAACATTGTAGAAACATTAAGGGCTTCGCCTACATGGTCTTCCAACACCTTTGACACTATTTCATACCCTTGGTGTTGCATCACCAAGATAGTGGTCCCATGTCCCTCCTCCAAGCATAGTAAGAAGGTAGCATCATTTTTAGAAATTTTTGGCAACTATAGCTATTTAGGAATGGACATTCTTACCTCATGGGCACTAGGATTTAAATGTGCGAGCACTTGCATTCTTTGGGTAGAAAATGTAGGCGCCATGTCTTCTAACTAGCTTATGGTACGAGCTACCTTGTTCAAATGGCTGAGGGTTGGTTGGTAGATAGAGGACTCCCCACTTGGTCCTACTCATTGCTATTGCAAGAGTTTCTTTCAGAGCTTTTGCATACATTCTGTGGTAGCACATATCTCTAGCATTGATTGCTCTTAAGTGGGTGGTGGTGGTGGTTGCTTCTCTTCCTTTCATCATTTCTACCCAAGAGGCAAAAGAAGCATGCCTAATTATGTCGTTGACATAGTGAACTATTCTTACCCTTTTGCATAGTTTTCTGATGAGGTAGGGAAATGGCAAGGTCTTCCTTCTATGTTCATTCTCTTTGAACCACTTCTCCATCTCTTGATAGATTAGTTGTGGAAGGTTGATGGTAAATTTTTTGCTTAGAGTGGCACATGCATGGGCAGAAAAGGTAGTTACCTTACTGGGCCTCACTGTTGGATTGAGGTGATGAGTTGTTATCTTATAATACACACATTCTGCCATAGTGAGTGCATCATACTTCTTATGGTCCACTCCATAGCATTGCTGAGTCCACTTCTTCTTTACCTCCGGGTCTACTTGACTTGAGATCTCTACCAAGCTGGTTCTAGTATTAGGCAAGCCAAGAGCCTGCATGATTGCTTCCACTGAGTAGGACACATGAATGTGTTTGATTCTAAATGTGGCACTTGGCTGTCAGTTGTTCCAGAAGAGGTAGGTCTCTCCCATGTACCACTGTCCACCAGAAGTGATGATAGACCACATGGGAGAGATCTACAGTTGAGCTTTGACTTTCTATGGAGCAAACTCTAAGAACATCCCAAAATTCAATTTTTGGAGAACTAAACATTGAATGTTCCTAAGCTTGATTTGATCAAGGCCACAGGTCAAGGTAACTTCAAGTCTTGGCATGAGACCTAGTGTCTCATCTCGGTGAGATTGCTCTATTTCTGCTTCTTTTAGAATCTGATGAATAGACTTAATTTTGGGGTCTTCACAAAGAGGTCCTGTGGCATGAGTTTCGGCTTCCTACTCTTGGGGTTGTTCTTATTGGTCCCTTCTAGTTCTAGGCTACTTATCCCTAGTTCCAGATGGTCTTGCCTCTAGTCCATGCTTTGGTCTTGGTACCATCTCTGGCCACAACATGATCAAGGATTGGCATATAGTGTGTAACTCATAACATTAAGTACCTTATCTCTTTAGGGATTGTTACACTTGGCTAAGGTGTAGTCATGGTAGATTGATCTTTTAATATTATTTTAATGTTATTTTATTTAATTTTAGGTTATCAAAGTTTGTTGGAAGGGTTTAACTTCCATAGGTTGATGATTTAATATTATTTTATTCATTAAACCCATGGGGAAGGTAGAAAAATTCTGAAAAAATATTTGTTAAAAACTTAGGGTTTATGGCCCCCTCGATGAAGAGTGTATCTTTGGTAGCTAAAGGATTGAAAAATGGCTGAAATTGAATAAGCAGTGTAAAAGATGTGGGCTCTAGAAGGTTTTGGGCTCTAAAAAATTGCAAAAACTCCCCTCTTGTTTGAAGCAAAATGACAAAAACTTGCTAAGTGTTGTGCTCTATTTATAGTATTTTTGCCATGCTTCGACAAGGCCACATCCACTTGGCCACATCAATGCAAGAAGTTGTGTCTATGGGGCCGTGTTAATGCAAGAGGTTGTGTCTATGGGGCCATGTTGATGCATTTGTTGACCACCTTTGACTTTTTAAAAATTCAAGAAATACAAGGAGTTTTTATGTGAAATTGGAGTCTTTTGGACATCCATGAAGCTAAGAACATGATGAAATGCATGAAGAGGGCTTGATAGTTCATAACAATGGAGGTTTTCAGTTGGAAGAATGATAGAGAAATGCCTTAAAGGAGCACATAGTTGGATGCATCGATGGGACACATGAAAGATTTGATTGTGAAAATGCCTAAGGATATTAACTATCCTTAACCATGGCATATGCAAGTGGGTTCTCCCCATAGTAGGAACATGCCCTTTTTATCCTTGCATAACCTCGACTAAGGAGTCCATGGGCCCCATAGTTGATTAATGGTTATGAAAGGTTAAAGACCTAATCCAAAAGAATCTATTGAAGAATTTCAATGCATCAAACTAAGATATTGAACAAGACATGAAAACTGGTAGTGAGGTGAATGATGGAAAGCATTGATGAATGAGAGAAATAGTGGAATGCAGTTCCTAATCATGGTCACATGAAGTCCCTTGTTGATTCTATGGTTAAATGACTCGATAAAGTCCATCATTAGTCCAGATCAAAACCAACCATGTTCAGTGACTTCGCATTGCCACTCTAAGACTAGACCACCTTCTCGAGACACGAGAATGCCCCCACAAATCAATCACCATTCCTTATTAGAGAAGAAAAGAGAAGCAGAAGGTGAGATAAGGCCTTAATTAGAGGAGACCTTTAGGCATGGGTAACATGTCTTTCTAGTCCCATAACTAGTGCTTGTAGCCCATTATTTTGTCTTAAGGGGTGTGCTTTGAATTCACATTTTTTTGAATTTAATATTTTTATGGATTTTTGGATGGGAACCACACCATGCAAAGACTTACTAACTTCTTGTTATTGGTTGACATGTAATGGTAAGAAATCCATAAAAAACACTCATGCATTTGAGTGAGTAGAAAGGCATAGAGAGCATTGAATCCCCTTGAAGTCACACCATTTTCAAACTATTTGAATCTTTCCCAAGTTTGAAAACTACCAAGGTCACAAGTTTATTAAAGTTTCATTAATGAAAAAGGGACCTCATGTTCCCAAAATAAGGAAGACCATAGAGTTGGTTGATGGGTGGATGACATGGACTCACTACTTGTTCCATGAAAAAGAAACACTATCTTAGTCATTAGTCATTAGTCATTAAAATTCAAAAAAAGAAACTAGACATTAGCAATCAAAAACATTCTGTACAAACCACCATTAGCAACAACTATAGCATCATTGTGTCCTATTGGCAACACAGCATTTTATTAGAAAATAAGAAGAAAGATCCATACTAAAATAAAGTAAAATATAAAAGTAATTGTAAAATATTCAAAAAATTCAAAATGTACTAACAATGTTGTAAAACAAAAATTGAAAAAATAACAAGGTGCAAAATAAAAAGGTATAAAAACAAAGAAAGTGTGAAATAAAAAAAGGTTCAAAAATTAAGGAGCCACTTTAATTGGTTATTATGGATCATCGTCTCCCCCATGACTAAGTTGAAAGGAGGAGATTCAAAAAATTAAGCAAGGCTATCCATCCAATGAGATGTTGCTTGCACTGGCTTGCTTGGGCTCATGGAAAGTTTTAACCTATTGTATGTTGACCAGTTGCTTTTTGTTTGGGCTCTCAGGTTTGTAGATCAATATGGCCCTAGAAGGAAAGGTTTCATAAATGATATAAGACCCTTCCTAGAATTTTTAGACCTTGGTTTGTTGTGGAACATGTGTGGGGTTCCAGTAAAGAACCTTGTCTCTAGGTTTAAATTTCACTTCCTTATTCTAAGGTCATGGTGTTGTTTACTAAATACCTTGTGCATTTCATTTAATGACAAGGCTACCAATATATTCTCATCTAGCATGTTAAGGTTGATCAATCTTTCTTTGTATGCTAGGCTAAGGTCAAGGTAAAAATTGAGGTCATAGACTATTGAAAGTGTATGGAGCTCGAACTTGATATGACTAGTTGGTAATTTTTCGTACACCAACTCATAGGGAGAGTAGCCTATAGGGAGTTTTCATGTGGAGAGGTATGTCCAAAGGGCATCATTAATTTTTGTGCTCTAGTATCTTCTTTGCTAACTATTCTCATTAAGATCTTGGTGATCCCCCTATTGGTATCCTCAGCTTGATCATTGGCTTGGGGGTGGTAAGGTGTTATTAATTTATGTTCAACTCCCAAGCATTGCATGAGCTTGCGAAAAGTAGGACCTATAAAATGAGTACCATTGTCAAAAATTAGTGCATGTGACATTTCAAACCCATTTACAACACTTTGTTGTACAAAGTATGTAGTAGTGGAAGATGTATAGTTGGTGATGGTTGTTGCTTCTGCCCATTTGGTATAATAGTTAATAGTGGTTATTATGTATGCCTTTCCATTTGACATGGGCATGATGGGACCCATGAAATCAATGTCCTAGATATCAAAATATTCCAATGGTTGGATCCATTGCTGAAGCTCCTTCATTTTAGTGGTCATCCCATCATCTCATTGACAGCATTCACAAGAGTGGACGAATTAGTGGGCATCCTTGAAGATTGTTGGCCAGTAATACCTTACCATTAGAATCTTAATGGTCATGCTTCTCCTTGCATAATGATCCCCACAAGGATCCTCATGAGCATCTTGGAGAACATGTAGTTGATTAGCATTAGGGACACACCAACAAACCAGGTTATTAGTGCACACCTTGTAAAGATGTTTATAGATTTCCATGAAGAAATTGGCCTAATGAAGAAACTATAGTTTCTCTTGGTGGTCCAAGTCTTATGGCATCTCCTAAGTGAGAAGATAAGTGAGGATGCCATTGTACCATTTTGGTTTCATTTATTGCACTGTCAAAGAGTTAGAAAATTGATCAAAGAGTGGGCTCTTTTCCTCTTTGTTGTCCCATTGTAACCAAGACAAGTAATCAACGATCATGTTCTTAGTTCCCTTTCAATCTACCATTGTAAGATCAAACTCCTATAAGATCATCAACCATCGTATGACACAGGGGCTCACCATTGGCTTGTTCATTAGGAAGCAAATGGTAGTGTGATCAATGTGTACAAATACCTTGTATCCAAGCACATAGTGCCTGAATTTCTCCAAAGCATACACCACTGTCATTAGCTTCTATTTGTTGTGGTGTAATTGAGCTGTCCACACATAATGCTTTGGCTTGCATAGTGGATATAATAAGGATGTTTCTGATCATCCAATTGCATAAGTATAGCTCCCAAGGCATAGTTTGATGCATTCATCATAATGTGAAATGGACAGGACCAATTAGGTGCTCATAGAATTGGAGCTTCTACAAGCTTCTCCTTAAGCTATTGGAATGCTCTTTTGCATTCCTTGGTCCATATGAACATAGCATATTTCTTTGTGAGCTCAACCAATGGTTTAGCAATCTTAGAGAAATTCTCTATGAATTTCTAGTAGTAGGTAGTGTGTCCAAGGAATGACTAGACATCTTTAATGGTTTCCAGTTAATAGGTTATTCCTTGGATGACCCTAATCATTTTAGGATCCATCTCAATCCCTACTTGTGAGACTTTGTGCCCCAACAAAATGCCTTCCTAGACCATGAGATTGCTCTTTTGCTAATAGAGCTGAAGATTGGTCTCCACACACCTTTTAAGGACTTACTCAAGGTCTAGGGCTTGCTCAAATGTAGCACCATAGGTGGAAAAGTCATCCATAAAAACTTCCACCTCACTACCAATCTGCTACTAAAAAATGCTTAGGACAAGGCATTGGAAAGTTGCATGAGCATTACATAGACCAAACAACATCTTTTGATATGCAAAAGTTTCCTAGAGACTTGTAAATTTAATTTTGGCCTAATCCTCTAATGTGATCTGAATTTGGTTATAGCCACTATAACCATCCAGAAAGCTGTAATAGTAATGCTAGAGAAAGTGTCCAACACCCAGTCCACAAGTGATAATGAGAAATGATCTTTAAACATCACAATATTCAATAGCCTAAAATCAATACACACCCTCCACTTACCACCTTTCTTTGGCACAATCCCAAGTGGGCTAACCCACTCACTATCTGCAATTGGATAGATGAACCCTACCTTGAGGAGTTGTTTAATTTTCTCTTTGATGATCTGCTTCAATTTGGGGTTTAGGCATTGCTACAATGGTCTCTTTGGGTTGATGGAAGGATTTGTATAAATGCAATGTTAGCATATCTTAGGATTAATCCTAGTAAGTTTAGGATATGACCGAGAAAAGGCTGTTGACCATTTATTAGCCACATTCAACAGCCTCTCTTTCTATGCAAGAGCAAGGTTGACATTGATTATTACCAGCTTGCCATTTTTCTAGAATGCATAGTCCATGCTGGTAGGTAGAGTCTTCAACTCTAGGGGCTCTTGTTTAAAATTGTTAGGGATTTCCCAACTCTTCTCACTAAGTGTCATCAAGTTCAATATTAGAGAGTTGGTGATGAACTTGCTCTAGTTCATCCATGCCTTCAACATAGGCACAAGTTAGGCTCTCAGTTGGCTCGATGTAAAGTCTGCTGCTTTTAGGATTAGCTGTCAACAATTGGGTGTCCTTTTGCTTTGTGGTTGCTATGTATAGGCACTTTTGAATTTTGGATTCATTTGCACACTCTCTGCATGCATTTATTGATGTGGTTTTGATAGACCATAACTTTTGAACAAAATTGCACCTTGTATCACTATACGTGATGCATGGAACTCTCTTCTTCTTGATCTTTCCAAATGAATTTTCCTTGGAAATTTCCAAGGAAAGATCACTAATGCTCATTTGTGCATCAACAGTGTTTATCCAAGTCCTTTCCATAATGATTGGGAAGTTCCCATTGCAATTATTCACCTTGATTACCAAGAAATCAACAGGGTAGAACCATCCACAAATAGTGATCACAATGTCCTTCGCTATTTCCAAGGGAATAGTGATGGACTGATATGTCAATTCTAAATGATTGTTACTCTTCTTAAGAGGAGGCAAGTTTAAGGCTTTGTACATTTCATGGGAAATTAGATTAACACTAGAACCTAAATCAAGAAGAGCCTTGCATGGCTTATTTCCAACAATATGCAAGTAGATGAGGGGACTTCCAGGATCATCTCTTTTCCAAGGAAGGTTCTCAGCCTTGATCCAATCAAATACAATGTGGATTAACATGACTGTGCAGATCTTAGAAGGCATTTGGTTTGAAGGGTTCTTGAAAGAAATAGATGTAGAGGATGAAGGAGACACAAGGTGACTAGCTGCATAAGTTAGTGAGGGCTTTGTAGGGCTATTGATTTAGAAGAATGGTCTTTTCTTGGGTTTGGATTCCAAACCACTCGAAGGAGGGATTGGTTGTAAGTTAATAGGCTTAGTAGTGTTATGTTGCCTTAGCTGCGTGGGAATCTCACCCTACATGGATGGAGTAGGCGATAATTAGGTTGAGGGTGGAGGGACATGTGTAGAAGGATGAAAAGGATGATAAGGATATGGGTATTCCTATTTAGGATATGGAGAATGAGTTTTTTAGTACTCCAGAGGGTAGTAGTGATGCTAAAAAGAAGTGTAACTAGAAGAGTCATGCAGAGATATGGGTTCTTGAACATAGTATCCATATGGATTTGGCTACATGTAAGGGTACTACTACCTTGGTGGTGGCATCCCCCATGAGTGTGGATGCTACCACTGATGATACTACTCATATGGTTGTGGTAGAGATTCACTTGGATAGTAAGCTCATTGTTGGTGGAACTCCTTGGGATTGCCTTGAGGATAAGGCAATCTTTTGGGTGCTTGCCTTCTTACTAGCCTAGGATTTAGAGCATACACCTCAGATTCCTACAAGTGTGACATAATAGTTCATATTGGTAAATATTACACCCACAATCATCATATAATTTTGGCTCCATAACTTCTTCTACTATAGTAACCTTGCCCTTACCCCTTTGGTAGGCATGTTCAACTTCCTTCCTTCTCCTGTGATCACAATCACTACTTTTCTATTTGGATTTTTCTGCAATTTTTAGTGCTATTTAGAATTTTTCATCCACATATTTTCACATGTTTTATAGTTGGTGAAAATTTTAGAAATAGATTTTTGAATCAACAAGGTTTTTTGCTGCACCACTTCATTGAGTGATGCCTCCCTCTCACTGTCATAGAATCAGACCTTCCTTTTTTTGATGGAAGGGTCCCAGTTATATTTTTCAACACTTTCTTATTTATTCAATTCACCTTTTTCTTTTGCAACCTACTCAATTAGCCTTTGAACCTAATGGACCATTAGTTCTGATAGTCTCCTTTGGGCATAGACCCCAAGGGTTCTTCTTATTTCTGATTGGAGCCTATCTATGATATGGCAAAGCTACTTACATTGAGAATAACCATGGCTAGGACATCTATGCAAAAGGGAATAATACATACCCATGGATACATCCAAGGGTTCATGTGTTCCTTGACATTAGCCTTGGATTTGATTTCTCAAATTGGACACTCTAAAGTATGTCTAATATTTGTCATTGAATAGCTCAAGCATTGTACTCCATCTGCTAATTGATTTCAGCTCCAAGGAGCGATACCAACTTTCTACTTCTTTTGTGAGTGTCTTGAGAAATAGCTTAAGTTTTTTCCAATCATTTTTGATGTTTCACAAGGCATAGGAATTGTGAAAGACTTGAAGATGGGTCTATGGATCTAAGTTATATCCCCCTCAAATCTAGGGATATTGTTCATATCCAACCTCTTAATTCTACTATCCTTCACATGCTTGGTTGGAATTCTAATTACCTTTGAGATGTTTAACATGCTTCAAGTTGCTAGCAAAGGTTAAGCATCATCATTGTTTTGATGATTCCTATGATGTCCTCTGCTATCCCTTTATTCAAGGTAGGGCCTGCAATTATTGTTGTCCCACCATCCACCTTCATCACAATTGCATCCTATACGGTGTTGGTCAGATTTAGAGGAGAAAGAAGAAGATGTAGATGAAAAGGAAGAAGCAATACTACCACTATGGTATTTGCCACCTTCTTGTTTCTTGTCATGATAATGACCATTAGGTTTATCATCATTATGATGTTTGCTCGAGCCCTTGCTGTCACTCCCACTTTTGCCTAAACCTGAATTGTTGATAGTGGACTATAAATTTAAGTTCAAGCCTCCTTCATCGGAGTCAAGGGATGAAGAATCTTCATGTTGAGAACTACTAAAGGGAGGATACTCCTTGTCATTTTGATTTAGCAAGAACAAGGGGTTAGTGAACTATTTCCCCTTCATAGCTTCATGGTGCTTCTCTTGGTGTTGATCTCTTTTACGTTGTGATTTAGTGAGACAGTAGTCCCGATAGTCATGGTTCTGCACAACGTATTCATCATGAAGATCTTGGATGCCCAACCTCTTAAGAGTTTGGAGCAGCATTCTAGGAATAGATCAATTTGGAGGTAACACAATGTTACCCTTCATATCTCTCCAATGTAGCTATTTGTCCTGATGTAGGATGAAGGTGAAATTAGGCACAAACTCATTTGAATTCTTACGACATTGGTAGTTTTGACTCATTATTCCTATGAGAGGAAGACATTTTAGATTAAAAAAAAAACTCAGTGTGCTTTAATTATGATGATTATTAATTTTTATTTTTTGAATGATTGCAACTTTAGGGTTCATTCCAACAATCTCAAATAATATTCACTAAGTCCTAGATAACACATGTACCAAACTACAAGTCCTTGACAATGGTGCCAATGATGAGTAACGATTAGACCCTATGCCCAACCATATGAATCACTAAGTGTTCATGCATGATACTATTGAATTTCATGGACTTATAGCCTTCTAAGTACATTGGTCTTTAGGAAGTAAAACTTTAACTGTTGTAATCGTTGTCTTCCCAATTACACTTGTGAAATGCAAAGGTACAGTTAAGTGCAACTTAGGCATATGATTTTTATCATTTTTATGTTTTATGTTCTAAGTCACCTAAGAATAAAAAATAAAGAATGAAAGGTATTTAATTTCTAATTTAATCTAACTAGCTAACATTTAACTAATCCTAACATAAGGATCTGTTCCCACTTTCCTTACACATCCTGAACACATTTAACACTACTGGGTTATTGATGAGAAGAGAGGTACCCCTATATCCAACCATACGAATCACAAGAATTCATGTGTGATTTGGTTGAATTCCGTAGACTTTAATGACCAATTATGCTAGAGCTAATAGTTGAGTTCATGTTGTCCGTTTGTTGCCTTCCTAGTCTCACTTGTGAAATGCAAGTGTATGGTTAAGTGTGACTGAGGCATAAGATTTTTATCATTTTATGTTTTATCAATTTGATTGCCTAAAATAATAATGAAAGTGAGAGTAATTAAATGCTAAGTGAACTATTCTCTAATCTAGCCTAACATAAGTAATCATTCCTACTTCCCAGACACATCCTGAACTTCATGTAAACATTGCTGGGTTGTCAAATGTGTAACGACAGAAAACGTCGGCAGCTGGAAATACCGATCGAGGTTCCGTGTACACAGTTTTAACCACGGATCCGCGTGAGGGCTATGCTGGAAAAAGCGAATCCGTGGCGCCCTGAACGGTCTTGTCGATCAGACAGGGACTTACGGGTCAGTAAAACGATGAAGATTACAGATCTTTGCGTGCTGCGATTTGATTCGAGGGATCGTGAAATGGGAGGAAAATGACGTGGATGGATCGCTACGGTGATAACGTCAAACACGCCGAAAAGATGCTAATCGGGAGAGAAACGCGTGATTTTCAAAGATCTATGTTTCGATTCTTAAAAGAATGTATGATTTGTATGTCACGTTACAATGGGAGAGACCCCCAATAACTTGATGCAAAAATGAGCACAAAACAACAAGGAAACTGTCTAGACAGAAGTCCGATCTACCTCGTAGGCCAAAGTTGGGATGCAAGGATAGTCAAGCTCTGAAGTTTGCCGATCAACTGTTTCTGACCGGTAAAGTCTGCAAACTGGGCGAGACGATCTCACAATCCTCGTTCTGCTTCTTTTCTTTGAGTAGGTTCTGCTCAGGGCAGCGATCGCTAAAGGAGAAAGGTCATATCTTCCGCGAAGGAAGGATCTTTCCTGTTGCTAAGGCTCAGGCGCACTGTGCTCTGTTCTTGCTGAAGGATGGCGCTATTGGTAGTTGCCAAAAGGTTGCTCTTTGTTTCTCTGCTCAAGGTGATAAGCGCTTCCTTGCTCAGAAAATGCTCTTGCCCTTTCGACTTCTTGCCAACAAAAGTGATAAATGCTCTGGTGCTCAGAAAAATGCCTCTGCTTCTCTGATTTGCCAACCTTTGTATCTTTGTCAACTGAGGTATTTATAGGCCGCGACGCTCCGTGGAAAAGGTGCAACCCTGATGATGTGGGTCCCGGATATTTCGGGTTCCGTTGACATGACCATTTTAAGTCAGACTGTGACTACGCACAACACGCTCGTTTGCGTGTTGTGCGTGTGAAGAGCAGGTACATGTTGAGCGTGCTTCAATTTGCATTCAGGCTGTATTACACTCATTCGCGTTGCGTTGCGTGTATGAGCGTAATTCGGTATAAAAACAACAGGCTCAAAATTGTCTTACGCTCACTACGCAGCTGCGCGTAACAAAGCGTAAACAATGACTAATTTACGCTCACTACGCAGCTGCGCGTAACGAAGCGTAAACAATGACTAATTTACGCTCACTACGCAGCTGCGCGTAACGAAGCGTAAACAATGTCTAATTTATGCTCACTACGCAGCTGCGAGTAACGAAGCGTAAACAATGTCTAATTTAGTGATGAAATACGCAATGATACGCATCGATGCGTAACGAGCGTAAAGACCAGTTATTCGTGCGCCACGAGAAAAAAGTGTCGAACTGTTGTGCCTCTCTAGACTCTACCTTTGACTATTTTGGAGCTTATTACGCTCATGACGCTGCCGTGCGTAATAGAGCGTAAACTTGTCCTTGGACAAAGTTGATGCACGCTCTCGCTTTAATTGCGAATCTTTGCCTGAGGCCGACCCGTAATTTTCACGGTGTTTCAAAATGCTAACCATTTTTGAGCTACCAAGTGTCACATGTATGTTTGAAGGGGTCGTGCTTGTGTATTTTAATTAATTGTTGAATGAATAACGTTAAATTTGAACTGCATGAAATCACAATGTATAAATGCATAAAGAAAGAAAGTCTCAAGTGTTGGAAGAATGAATAAAAGAGCTCTTCTTTATTCCCAACACAATGGTGTGTTTAGGTATATTAATGCTTGAATAAAGATCCAATTACACTTAGACCTCCTACTATGGGCACTTGGGAAATATTCTAACTCTTGAATGAACAAACTACAAGAATTTCACTACTTGACTAAAAAAACTCTCTCCAAATTGTGTGCCCAAGGGCTATATTTATAGGCCCAGGAATACCCCGTAATATCGCATACTCGATATCGCATCTTAGGTTGCGATATTGCATACCTAATATCATGTACCTGATATCATAGCCACCTTGATATTAGATACCTGATATTGGGGCTCATGTAAAACATGATTCATTATACCTCCATGACTAAATGAAAACTTGTCCTTGAGTACAGAAGAAGAGGAATAAGTCCCTTAAAAAATATATTAGGAAGTATGGAAAGTTTGACTAACATGTAGAGTGACATAGAGGAAACAGAAAAATACAAAAGTGCCCAAGCATACATCATTACAATAGTGTACAAAATTGGGTGTTCATGACAATATGAAAGAACACCCTTAGATCCAATGGACATCCAACCCCTCTTAGTAACCGAAGAATGAGGGAGAGGTATTATAGATCCAACGGTCCTAAAAAATTTCCCGTGAGTGATATTGCTGCATCATCTTTGGTGAAGATAGTCCTACTTCTAGTCCATGCTTCCCACTGCAATCACAAGAAATTCAATGATTAGTATATAAAGTGTAACACATAGTAGTTGAATACCTTGTCTCGTTAGTGGTTATACCTAGCTAAGTTTTGATTGTGGTAGATTGGTTGTTTAATAATGTTAGTGGTAAGATTGAAAAATAGGTTAGGTAAGAGAAGTGGTCCATAAAATTCAGAAAAAGCTTAACATAAGGAATACTAAAAAGAGGGTATAGAAATTCACAATAATAAAAAGAAAGAATTCACTAAAAATAGTTGTAAAGATGCACATAATTGGATGACATTGATGGGATAAATAAAATGAATTCGATTATAAAAATGTCTAAGGTTAAAGAACTTAACTTAATCAAACCAAAAGATATGCAAGTGGGTCCTCCCCAAAGTAGGCATAGGCCTTTTATGCCCTTGCATAACTTTAAACCAAGGAGTTTGTGAGCTTCGTGGATGATAAATGGTTATGGATGGTTTAAGTACAAAAGCCCAGAAGTAACTGACTGAGAATCCCGACACATCAAACTAGAACATCGAATCAAAACATGAAACCGACAATGAGGTAAGACATGAAGAGCATAGATGGATGAGATAGAGAATGGAATGGAGTTCCTAATCATGGTCACATGAAGTCCCTTGTGGAATTTGTGATTAAATGACTTGGTAGGGTCCATCCTTTGTCTAGACCAAAACTAACCACTTTCAGTGACTTCACATCAACATTCTAAGACTAGTCCATCCCCTAAGACACAAGAATGATTTCACAAAATAACCACCATTTCAAATTGTAGAAGAAGTAGGAAGTGAGAAAGGGCCTTAGTTAGAGGAGACAAGACATGTTCCATAACTAGTGCTTGTACCCCTTTTATTTGGTCTAAGGGATGTGCTTTGAATTCCCATATTGTTGTTTTTTGAATGGGAACCACACCATGTAAAGACATATGTATTTTTGCATTTATCTTGTCCAATGGATGTGCTTTGAATCCTCATCTTCTCTCTCTTTCTCTCTCTCTCTCTCTCTCTCTCTTTTGAGAGGACCACACCATGCAAGGACTTATTCAACTTCCTATTGTGGAATGATATAGAATGGTGAGAAGTTCATGTGAACACCCTTGCACAAAGGAAAATAGAAAAGCACAAAAAATACTGCATCCCTTTCACACCACACCCTATTTGAACCTTTGAATCCTTTCCAATTTTGGAAATTACATAAGTCATAAATTTATTAAAGTTGTATTAATGAAAAAGGGATTGCACATTTCCAAAACAAGGAAAACCATAGAGTATGTGGATGGGTGGATGATGTGGACTCACTACCTATTACAGGAAAAGAAACCATATCTTAGTTGTTAGTAACGACATTCAAAGTTAGAAACTAGACATCAATAATCAAATCACAAATGATACATACCATCATCGAGTAGCACATTACCATTGTACTGGGCACCTTATTAGCAAAAAGAGTAGAAAATTACACCAAACATAATAAAATATAAAAGAAAGTAAAAGATATTGAAGAAATATTAAATATACTAACAATTGTGTAAAACAAAAACTTAATGATCAATAACTTGAAAAAAAAAGATGTAAAACAAAGAACATGAAAAACAAAAATTTGTAAAACCAAAAATGTGTAAGACAAAAAGTTGAAAGACTAAGGAGCCACTTAAAGTATTAGTATGGATGGCCATCTCTCCCATAACTAAGTTGGAAAGAGGAGAGTTGAAAGATTGAGCATGGTTGTCCATCTTGCAAGGTGTTTGTTGAGTTAGTTGGCTTAGGCTCATGGAAAGGTTTCAATTGTTGGATGTTGACTAATTACTTCTTGTCTGGGCTATCAGGTTTATATATGCTCATGGCCCAAAATTAAAAAGTCTCTTACTTGGTTCATTGAGGTACATGTGTAGGATTCTAGTAGAGAACCTTGTCTCTTGGTTGAAACTTGACTTTTCTTATCTTGAGGTCATGGAATTTCTTATTGAATGCCTTATGCACTTTGTTGGATGATAGGGCCATTAATCAATTTTCATCTAGCAAGTTGAGGTTCATTAATCTTTCTTTTTGTGCTAGACTTAGATCCATGTCAAGGTCATAGGCTGTAGAGAGTATATGAAGCTTGAATTAAATGGGCAGTGTTGGTAGTTTTTTGTACATAAGCTCATAGGGAGAATAACCTATGGGAAGCTTCCATGTAGAGCGATAGGCCCAAAGGGCATCATTTAGTTTGATGCTCCAATCCCTTTGGTACTTACTAATAGTGTGTGTTAGAATTTTCGTAATCTCCCGATTAGTAACTTCAGCTTGACCATTGGCTTGAGGGTGATAAGGTGTTGTGAGTTTGTGCTCAACCCCCAAGCACTCCATAAGTTTTTAGAAAGTGGCACCTATGAAATGAGTTCCATTGTCAGAAATTAATGCATGAGGCACACCAAACCTATTTATGATGTTCTGTTATACAAACTAAGCAGCAGTAGTGGATGTACAGTTGATGAAAGCTACTTCTTTTGCCCACTTAGTGAAATAGTCAATTGTGACTATTATATATGTCTTTCCATTTGACATAGGCATGATGGAACCCATAAAGTTAATGCCTCAAATATCGAATGGCTTGAGAGGTTGAATCCATTACTGTGGCACCTTCATTTGAGTTGTCATTCCACCATCTCTTTGATAATGATCACAAGCATGGATGAACTGGTGTGCATCTTTAAAGATTGTTGGCTAGTAATATCCTACCATGAGGATTTTTATGGTCATGCATCTTCTAGCATAATGGCTCTAACAAAGGCCTTCATGAGGGTCCTGGAGAACATGCAGTTGATCCATGTTAGGGACACACTAGCGTACCATACCATTAGGACATACTTTGTAAAGGTTCCCATTGATTTCCATGAAATGCTTAACTTGGTGAAGAAACTGTTGTTTCTTCTAGGTGTCCAGCCCTCGTGGAAATTTTTGCTTGAGTAGATAAGTAAGAATGACATCATACCATCTTGGTTCATTAGGCATATGTGCATTAATAGCCCTTGTAAAGAGATATTCATCAAGAAATTGATTAGATAAGGGGTTCTCTTTCTCCTTGTCATCCCATCTTAGCTGTGATAAGTGGGTGGCGATCACATTTTCACATCCTTTCGATCTACCATTGTGAGATTGAACTCTTGCAAAATCATGAGCCACTATATGACATGGGGGCTCACTGTTGGTTTATTCATTAAAAATCAGATGGTGCTATGATCTGTGTACATGAACACTTTATAACCAAGCACATAGTGTTTGAACTTTTCTAAGGTAAACACCACCGCCATCAACTCTTTTTCTGTAGTAGTATAGTTTAGCTATGCATTTGCAATACTCTAGCTTTAATAGTAAATATAATATGGATGTCTTTGATCATCCATCTATGTAAGAATTGCTCCCAAAGCATAATTTGATGCATCATTCATCACATGAAATGGCTTGGACCAATCAAGTGCTTGTAGCATTGGCGTCTCAACAAGCTTTTACTTTAGTTGTTGAAATGTTGTTTCACATCTAGGGGTCCAAGAAAATGGTGCATCCTTTTTCGTTAATTCAACCAACAACATGAAAATTTTGGAAAAGTTCTTGATGAAGCGTTGGTAGTAGCCAGTATGACAAAGGAATGACCACACTTCTTTAACTATTTCTAGTTAATGGGTTATTCCTTGGATGACCCTTATCTTTTCAGAGTTCACCTTGATTCTTACTTTCGAGATATGGCACCCCAATACTATGCCTTCTTGGATTGTAAGATGGCTAATTTGCCAATTGAGCTGGAGGTTTATTTTGACACATCTCCTTAACACCTACTTAAGATGATCTAGGGCTTGCTCAAATGTAGCTCTATAGGTAAAAAATTCATTTATAAAGGCTTCTACCATGCTACCAATTTGTTGTTGGGAAATGCTAAGGACTAATCATTGATATGTAGCTGGGGTATTACATAGACCAAATGCCATTTGACGATAAGTGAAAGTTCCCCAAGGACTTGTGAAAGTTATCTTCGCTTGGTTCTCTGGTATGATTTGGATTTGGTTATAGCCACTATAACCATCCAAAAAGCTATAGTAGTAATGCCTAGAAATGATGTGTAGCACTTGGTCAACAAAGGATAATGGAAAATGATCTTTGAAATTTTTCATATTGAGTAGCCGGAAGTCGATGCACATCCACCATTTACCTCCTTTCTTGGGCATGCTCACAAGTGGGCTAACCCACTCACTATCTACAACAGGGTAGATGAATCCCATCTTAAGGAGTTGCTTAATCTCCTCTTTGATAATCTAATTTACTTTAGGATTCAATTATCGTTGTGGTTGTCGTTTCTGCTTAACAGCAGGGTTAGTGTATATCTGGTGCTAGTATATTTTTGGATCTATTCCTGTGAGGTTAGAATATGACTAGGCAAAGGCTGTTGACCATTTTTCCATAACATTCATCAACATGTTCTTTTTTCCTGTAGCAAGTTTGGCATTAATAATGACCAGCTTTTCATTTTTTAAGAATACATACTCTATTTTAGTCAGTAGTATCTTTAATTTAAGGGGTTATTGTTTGAAATTGTTAGGACTCTCCAACTCTCCCCAATTGATATCATCATTTACTCCCTTATAGAGATGGTGATGAACTTGCTCGAGTTCATTCATATTTGCAGCATAATCACACATTAGGCTCTCAGTAGGTTCCATGCACGATGCACTGCTACTAGAATCAACTGTTAGCCATTGGGTGCCTTCTTATTTTGTAGCTACTGTGTGTAGACATCTTTGAATTTCAGCTTCTAGTGCACACTGCTTGCATGCAAAGATAGATGTCTGCTTCACTGACCATAGCTTCTACACACAATGGCACCCTGAATCACTGTATCCAATACATAGAACCGTCTTCTTCTTGATCTTCCCAAATTATTTCTTTGGATATCTCTAAGCAAAGATCTCTAATGCCCATTTTGACATCAATAGTTCATAACCATGTTCTTCCCATAATAATTGGGAAGTTGCCCTTGTAGTTCTCCATCTTGATTGCTAAGAAGTCGGTTAGATATGACCACCCATAAACGGTGGTCGCAATGTTTTCTACTAGTCCTAATGGAATAGTGATGGACTGGTCTGCCAACTCCAGCTTGATGTTGCTCTTCTTTAAGGGAGGAAGGCTCCACGTAGTGTACATCTCATGCAAGATTAGATTAACATTGGAACTAGAGTCAAGAAGAGCTTTACAAGGCTCATTCTTAGCAATTTACAAATATACTAAAGGACTCTTGGGATCGGCTAACTTTCTGGGTGGGTTACTGGCTTGAATTCAATTAGATACAACACGGGTCAACATCATGGTATGGATTTGAGAGGGGTTTTCGTTTGAAGGGGACTTGAATAAAGGTGATGTAGAGGAAGGTAAAGGAGTAGGGCCACCAACCATTGGTGTGTCTGGTTACTTTAGTGGACTATGAGGTTGGAAGAAGGGTCTTTTCTTTGATCATGGTTTCGACCCACTTGGTTGGCTAATTGGTTGCAGATTAACCACCCTCGTAGCATTTCTTTGCTGTGATTGGGTAGACAATTTACCCTGCATGGATGGAGTAGGTGGTAGCTGTGTAGGAGGCAAAGGAGTAGGTGTAGGAATAGAAGGAGCATGAGGATAGTAGGTGGTGTTCCTCCTTGCATATGGTGGTTGGTAAACTTTAGAAGGGTAGTGGTGAGGTTGGTAAGCAACAACATGAATAGGAGAGTCCCATGGAGATGAAGGTTACTAAACATAATAACCATATGGATTTGGTTGCTGGTAGGGGTACTATTATCTTGAAGGTGCCAACACCCACGATTGTTTGCTGCCACTACTTGTACAATTCATAGGGTTGCAATGGAGTTCCACTTGGATAATACTACTATGGTTGGTGGAATTTTTGAGAGTTGCCTTGTGGATAAGACAATATTTTGGATGTTTGCCTTTGTGTGAGTCATGGATGTAAGGCATACATCCTAGATTCTTGCATGTGTGACACAATTGGATAGCATCCCTTGGGATGTTTATACTGTTAGATGTCACACCTGACATCATCATCTAATTTGCTATCTACAACCATCTCTATCACAGCCATCTTACCCTTACCCTTGGATATGGCATATTCAACTTCTGTACATCTTCGACACTCCCACTCACCACTTTATTCCTTAGACTCTTTAACAATTTTTAAAACAACTTGAAACTTATTTTTCATGGAGTTCCATAATTGGTCAACCTTAGCCATAATTTTAGACTGAAATTTCTGGAGTGGTAAGGTTTTCTGATTAGCCACCTCATCTTTTGTTGACTCATCCTCATTGTCGTAAAATTGAAATCCACTTTTGCAAATGGAAGGATCCTTGTTGTATTCCTCTACACATTTTTGCTTTCTCAATTCTCCCTCCTCCCTGGCTACTTACTCAATTAACTTTTGGATCTGATGGGCACTTAACACTGTTAGTCTCCCTTGAGCATAGAAGCCAAGGATTTTTCTTGTTTCAGATCATAGCCTGTCTATAATATGGTGGAGTTGATCAAGCTAAGAATATTCATGGCTAGGACACTTATGCAACAAAGAGTATTATCAGCCAATAGCAACATCCAAGGGCTCATGGTTTCCTTGTTTCCACCCTTGGATTTGCTTCCTCAGGTTGGACACTCAGGATTATGTTTGATATTTATCATTAAACACTTCTAACATTGTACTCCACCACTTGATTGATTCTGGTTCCAAGGACTGGTACAAGTTTTTTTCTTCCTTAATGAGTGTCTTTGGAAATAATTTCAACTTCTACCAATCATTCTCAATATTTTTCAAGGCACATGCATCTTGGAAGGCTTGGAGATGATTTTGTGGATCAGCGTCGTAGCCTCCCTCAAACTGAGGGATGTTGTTCATGTCCAACTTCTTTATTCTACTATCCTTTACATGCCTTGTTAAAATCCTCACAGCCTCTACAATGTTTAACATACTCTGAGTGGCAAGTAGAGGTTCATCAAGGCCATAGTGATGCTGCCTATGATGTTCTCTACTAATCCTTCTTTCATGGCGGTGGGTCTCTCTGGATCACCCACACCTCCAATTGTGACTGTCCCAATAGTCCCTTCTATTATTTTGATCCCATCGGTCACCTCCATCATGGTCATGCCCTCTGTGGCCACGATATGAGCCAGATGAAGAAGAACAAGATGACGAAGGGGAAGAGGAAGGAGGGCTTACATTATGCCAACGTCTACTACCTTCTCTTCGATGATTGTGATCGTGTCTTCCACTTGCCTTCTTGTCATGAGTTGCTCCTCCAAATTCATTTTTTTCATTGGATCCATTCCAATTAGAACTAGGATTATGAGTTGTGGATTGCATGTTCTGGTTGAGGGCCCCTTGACCAAAGTCAAAGAGAGGGATGTCATCAAAGGAAAAGTCCCTGGAGAAGTGTTCGCCTCCATCCAATGGGCCAAGTAGAGGTGGAAAAATTTTTGACCCCTTGCCCTTCAAAAGCTCATGTTGTTGCTCTAGTTGATGATCCTTTAACCTTTGTGCTTTAGTGGGATGGTAATCCCTTGAATCAGGATCTCACATCTCATACTCCCCATGAAGGTGTTGAAGTCCATGTTGTGCAAGCATTAGTTGAAGCATAGATGGAACAGATCGATCTGATGGCAACACAATGTTGCCTTCCATGTCGCACCACTGCGACATTTCATCTTGATGTAAGAAGAATGTGAAGTTTGGTACATACTCATTAGGATGAGCATATACCACCCAGTATTGTTGATGCACTTGGTTTTTCCTGGGTGGAGATAGGCTCCTATGATAAGAAGACATTTTATATTAGTGAATCTATATGCAGTGTGCAGTTAAGATTTAATTGAGTTATAATAATAGTTTTGTTTTTGTAAGATTTGACCTTAGGGTTTGAACAATGAGGTTACTAAGTTTCACTAAGTTTAGATAGTGCATGTAGAACTAAAGTCCTTGGCAGTGATGCCAATGATGAGTGGCAAGGTACCCCTATGTCCAACCATATGAATCATAGGCATTCATGCGTGATCGAGTCAAATTTTATAGACTTTAATTACCAAGTATGCTAGAGCTAAATAGTGAGTTTGTGTTGTTCGTGTGTTGCCTTCCTAGTCTCACTTATGAAATGCAAGTTTATAGTTAAGTGTGATTGAGGCATAAAATTTTTATCATTTTATGTTTTGTCAATTTGATCACCTAAAACAATAATGAAAGTGAGAGAAATTAAATGCTAAGTGAACTATTGTCTAATCTAGCCTAACACAAGTAACTGTTTGCACTTCCCAAACACATCCTGAACTTCATGTAAACACTATTGCGTTGTCAAACGCTAACCATTTCTAAGCTACCAAGTGTCACATGTATGTTCAAAGGGGTCATGCTTGTGTATTTTAATTAATTGCTTAATTAATCAAAATTAATTGTTGAATGAATAACATTAAATGTGAACTACATGAAATCACAATGTATAAATGCATAAAGAAAGAAAGTCTCAAGTGCTACAAGGATAAATCAAAGAGCTTGTCTTTATTGCTAACACAATGGTGTGTTCAGGTACGTCAATGCTTGAATAAAAATCTAATTACACTTAGACCTCTTGCTATGGGCACTTGGAAAATGTTCTAACTCTTGAATGAAAAAACTGCATGAATTTTGCTACTTGACTGAAAAAATCTCTCTGAATCATGTGCCCAAGGGCTATATTTATAGGCCTAGGAATACCTTGTGATATCACATACCTAATATCACATCTTGGACCATGATATTGCATACTTGATATCATGTACCCGATATCATGGCCACCTTGATATTGATACCTAATATCAGGGCTCATATAAAACACGATTCATTAGTTACCAAACATTAAGCATTACTAGGATTACTCAGCACCAAGCATATGCTCAAAGTGGTCATACTTATGTGCTTAATTAATTGCTATTTAATTTAGCTTAGTCTAGTTTAATTAATTACTTAAAACATTAAAGGAAATTCCTTAAAATATTAAATGCATAAAGAAAATAATTAATCTATTTCAAAGTGTTGCAAGATTTATGAGAAAGCTCATCCTTATTATCACATACACTGTCATGGTTAAGTACAACAGTGCTCGAATAAAGATCCATACACTTTTTAACTCTTATTGTGAGCACTTAGAAAATTATTCTAACTTATGAATGACAAAACTACAAGAGCTTCACTACAATTGTGAGACTTATTTTCATAAATGTGGTTGGTGAGTGTGTATTTATAGGTGAAAATAGACACTGCATTGATGAGGTCACATCAACATGGTTGAGTCGATAGGGTCACACTGACAGGAGTACGTCAATGAGGCCTCGTCAATGTAATCATTAACGTGACTCATCAATAAGCACACCCGAAGATACATAGTCTAATTAGAACCTAAGAACTCAACATTGCTCATTAGAATTAAACTTATGATTTTGAAATTTTAAATCAAAAGTCTTACCACTAGGTTTAACACGATATTATTGGGCTACCCTCATTTTCCTTAGAAGGATATATTTTAGCTATTCTTATGGATACATGGAAAATTTTAATGCAACGTAAAAATTAAAATTGTAATATTCAAATTAAGAGAGAGTAAAACTATTCAAAATATTGAATGCACCAAAGAAACTTATGAATATCCAAATTGTAATATTAATAATTATCAAAATTTTCCATTGTGATTCTCCACGAGTGATGAGTCATGGTCTGTTAGGCCCAGTTATCGGAGCCTTGATACAAGATATGGTCTGTCAGGCCTAGTTATCGAACCCTTGATATCGCGGCTGCGATATCGCATCAGCAGTGATATCGCATACGTGATATCACATATGTGATATCGCATCTGCCCTGCAATATCGCGTACGCGATATCGCGGCCTACCTCAATTTCTATAAATAAGAGGCAGCTTTCCTTGTTCTAGAAGTTAGTTCTTAGTTTTAAGTATTTAGTTTTAAGTATTTCCTCTCTCAACCCTTTCCTCCCAGTGCATGCCCATAGTGTGGTGATTGTAATTGCACAGAACCTTTATTTGAGTGTGACGTACTTGGACACACACATGACCAAAAATAAAGATTGAGATTACTTCATCATTGCAACATTCACTTAGCTTAATTATTTATTTAATTGTTCTTTATTGCTTTCTTAGTTAACATCTTCTCATCCTAAACTCCTGTTAAGCACAGAATGAGTACAACTTGATTACGAGCATTTAAGTGTGACTACTTGGTAACCTAATAGCGTACCTAGGATCTATGCTTGGTAATCCTAGTGGTAGTCATGCACGAGGTCCAATATGTGTATGGATGATTAAGGAATAGATTCTCATCACACTTAGGCTAGTTAGATTCTCTCTCACCCTCTCTTTCTTAGCTTAGTTAATATTATTTCCCATTATATCTAGGAGTAGTGTTAGTATAGGAACACATCATACACCTTACTCTAGGCTAAACCATACGTGACAAGTTAATACTAGTCCAAGTGGGAAGACAACGAACTGTGACCTAAGAATAACTATCTAGATACCACAACTAGCCCATCTATAGATTTCGATCGGATCGTGCGTGAAATGCTCATATTCTTATGGTTTAGTGTAGGGGTACCTTGCCACTCATCATTGGCGTCGTTGCTGGGGACGGTGCTAGTTATCTAGATTAGTTATATCATACAAGGTCACTGTATAGGAATTAATGATATATATTTTAAGAAGAAATAATTACCAAAGGTCACATACAAATTCACACACAATTTCACAACCATGCCTCTCCTACAAGACTATGATAATGCCACATCTAGTGAGGTAGTTCATTGGACAACCAACAAATTAGATGACAATGAAGATTGGAGTACGCAATCCGAAGTAGGGGTTTCTTATAAACATAAACAAAGGCAACATTGTTCCAACACATGAAAGCATAACCTACTCGAGGATGATGAACCCCTACTGGCCACTACAAGCATAACACAAATACAAGAGGCTATTCGAATCTCCCGTAGGCATCATAAAGAGAGCTGCCTACCCAGGCTTGATTTAAACAACTTCCCTAATTTTTCAGGAGGCTATGACTTAGATCCGCAACAACATTTACAAGCCTTCTATGATGCTTGTGCATGGAACAACATTGATAACGGTTGGCAAAAACTCAAGCTCTTTCCTATGACACTTGTTGGCCAAGAAAAAGTATGGTATAGATCGTTAAAACCAAATTCAATACGACATTTGCCAACAATGGTAGAACTCTTTAACGAAAGATATCAAACCTATGCAAGAGTGTCGGCCTTGAGGAAACAAATCCAAGAGTGGAAACAAGCACAACATGAACCCTTGGATATGGCCTTAGAAAGATATTATGCACTGTTAAACAACTATCCAGGCCATGAGTTCTCTGAGGAAAGGCTAATGTACCATATCATTGATGGGCTTCATGATGAAACAAGAGAGATCCTAGGGATGTATGCCTAAGGTAAACTATACAAACTATGAACCCATCAAGTCCAAGAGCTTATTAAGCGGGTAGCAAAAGAAGAAGGAGAAATGGCTAGATGGGAGAGTGTTGAAAAACATCAACAGGACCAAAATCTCAACTTAATAAAGGTCCATAATCAAAAAAGGAGAAATCAACCAATCTCAAGGAGTAAAAACCATCTTCACCAGTACCACAATCATTAGAGGAAGTCAAGGCAAAGATTAATAAGATGTTGGAATGGACACATAAAAAGTGTGGAGAATTTATTGATATTATTGGAGATAGAGTTTTGACAACTCGAGGAGCAGGATAAAATATCAGTAGAAAATTAGAAAAGAGGGATGAAGAAAATAAGAGCTCAATTGCTGATCGTACGTATGAATGCAACATCTGCCTATATGATCACGCCAAGGGCCAATGCCCAATCTTGTTACATTTATATGAGCATTGGGGAAACACGTTACACCCAAAGTTTGTACAGAGATATTGTGTTCAATCACAATGGCAACAATCCCAATTATGGGGGAAGCCACCCCTAAACTGGAGACACCCTTCATATCATCCGAATCCAAATGCTTATCTAGTCCAATACCCTATTTCTCCAACTAGGCCAACATAATTTATCTCACCACATTATCATTCTTCCCAATACTATATGCCCATGTCCTCAACACAACCACCACCTTTTGTACCTTATACTTCTTCTAAATTTCAACATTCTCATCCTTTCCCTCCTTCTGCATCACCACGAACTATTCCTAAGATGTCTGCACCACAGCAACAACCCCCGAACGTTACTTGTGCTACTATTTCCAGCAGTAGTGAGAGACCTTAGCAACATCAAAGGTGTCCCTTCTTTATAAATGATAATAGGAAGGGACAACACAATTCCAAGGCCATTGCATCCTCCAACTCGGCAGAAGTCCAACACTATGGTGCACCCTTATCTTCGAACCCAACGCGTCATGCTACTTTATCAGGGCCATCAATTAACACTCCAACCACCATACGGCCCAATGGATACAGCCATGGAGAGTGACATCCTAATCCTTGCATACCATCTTACGGTCCCAAGTATCATAGTGGATCAACTCTTTATCCAGGAATCACATCTTATAAATTTCCCCACTACACTTACTACAATCAAGTGTGTGAACCCCAATGGGGTAGGTATGACGAAGTTTCAATGTTTCCAACATGCAAGGATCCTCAAATTTCATTTGTTAATCCTCACCATGCTCAACCATTTAGTTATGGGGGATATCCCCCATTCTAATAACAAGTAGGATTAGTAACTACTTTTCATTCTCTTTAATTTTACAACTTTTTGTTTACCAGTTTTTCATTTTTCAATTTCTTATTTTATCTTTTTAGCTTTTCATAAGTAATCTCATCTACAAATAAAACACTCATGTGGCTTGTTGGTTGAGGTGTGTTCTATGTTATCAAGTCTCAAATGATCAATTATGTGGATAGTGAGCCCATTACACCCACTCATCCATTCTGCAAATAAGAGGTTCTATTCGAGGGTATAGTGATATTCTTGACATCCTTGAAACTTAAAATTGATTTTGTGTTCATTGTACCTAGAATGAAGAAGGATGGATCAAGAGGAAATGATTAGGATGTGACATCAAGGGGACTTGCGGATTATCTTTGGTGATGTCTGTGGGAGTTCTCATGCAATGTGGTTGTACTAAGATCCTTGTAGATCTAATGGAAAATGGGAGTAAGAGTAATCAAAAGGGCACTAAAAAATCAAATGCTATTCTAGGGGGTCCCACTGGAAAGACATGCACCCATGCCTGAAGGTTGGCGGCTTCTCTGGATTTAGTGTTCAAATAAAGAAGAGAAGAAAGAAAAAAAAAACATAAAGAAAGTGCCATAAAACAAAAATCACTCCTCCCTTCAACAAAATGTCAAGTGATCATACACTTGGTTGTTATGATACTCTCATAGTCACTCATCATGTGATGAAACAATGTAGTGTCACTGATTAGAGGAATGGACTTGGTCCTGATCTTGGAACGACGGGTTAATGACACATTAATCATGCTTTACACGCAGGATTCACTGTGCCCTGGGTCAATTACCTCATGCCCCCATCTCTACAATCCCTTCTATAGTCTGTCTCATCTCGCTGTTCATGTAATTGTTGTTTGAGTCTTGTATAGCGTAGAATTTTTTACCTCACTTCAGTGATACTTACATGTGTGTGTTTTGTGGAACCAGTGTGGATTACATTTAACCCTTCTAGTGCCTACGGACACTTTTAAGTGTGGTTATGCAAGAGCATTAAAGGTTGGAACCTAGTTTGGGGAGGACCCACTTGCGTAATTTTGTAATTTACACTCATAACACATCTTCCACACATCATCTATTACCCTTAGCATATTGCCAACAATTTTCTTTCCCTTATTACTATCCCTCCGATTCAACTTTCCTATGAACCATCACATAGCCTTTTTCTACCATCCAAGGCCCTTATTGATAAATTCCACACCATCATAATTATTCGTGTCTTCAGAACTAGTTGAATTACCCTGGAACCCTTTAACAATGGTCCATATGTCCTTAGTTTACATCGTTTAATTTCAAAAAAATATTAATATTAAAAATTCGGTACATTCTCTAAGTGCCCTAACTTCGATGAAAATATATATATGAGATCCCTCTGTGCTAATCAACATCATTTGCAATTGTTCACGCAGGGGAAGTTTTTCAAATTCCTCTCTATGACTCGCGATTGCACGTCCCTTGCTTTCATATCCATAACTCGCTCGCTGGTACTCCGATTTTCATTCCGTTTGAACCTACTTCAACCTAGAGTGTTTAGCATAGTCATGGGAGAGGGGCACATGCTGAATAGAGCATAAATTTTTTGAAATTCATCATCACCCGAAGGACATATTTAAGGGTAATTAGTTGTAACATTAAGAATAAAATGTGTCAAAAACAATTTAATCCCTTAGCTATACTAGAAAATTAAATTTGGAAACCACCTAAGCAAAGAGGACTCAACATTATAATCTTTTAGGGACATGTTCTTCCAATAATTAACATCACACAGAAATAAAGTAAATCTATTAAGGCAAGCAGTAAGGTATAACCTAACTTTGGTAACAACCTTACTAACGATTGGCCCCGTGTGATTGTAGATGGTCCCAAAATGTAGACAATAGGAAGGTCCTGCTCAAGGTGCGATTAAATGACCTAGGAGAGGTGAAGGATAAGTTCTTGTCAAACAACATGCAGAGCAGGAGGAACAATCATTTAGTATCCACCAAGAAGAACCTGCTACTGTATAATCAAGGTAGGCAGAAGGAGGAGCTACTGTAGCATCTAAACAGGGACGATATCTCACGTTGCCCTAGGATTGTGTTCAGACCATCCATGAAAGGTCCATATTCACTGTAGTGATCATGGAATTAAACTTTGGACCTTTTGCAAAATTTGCTCTAGAGGCCATTAGGGATCACCTCAAAGGGTCCCCATTATGGCCTACCCTCTTTGATAGCGGTGCATGGTACTTAGGGGAAACGTACCAATTTTGGCACAATAAAGAAGAAGGCACCACGGTTAACAATTGTGGTGTGAGTATTGATTTCTTTGTTCAAGCCATTTCGGAAGTATTAAACCTTCTGAGTTGCTCAGAACCAGCTGGACACTTTTAGAACTGAGCAACTTAATAAACTGTTGACAAAGAATAAAAGGGTGGTGGAAGAAAAAGAGAAGGGTAACTGGGATGCCTCTATGGCACAAGCGCAAACATACATGCTTGCCAAGGCACTCAAGGCCTTACAAGAGGAGAAACTCCAAGCCATAATTCAACGCCATCAAATCCCAAGACCTGGAGTGCAAGAAAAGGGAAAGAAACCCATGGAGGAGCCACCACCACCAGGAACTACATGAGTTCCATCCAATTTTGTAATCACAAGTTTTGTCTTTTGTGTCTGTGTCAAAATTTTGTTTAATCCTCCACTGCAACATGAATAAATTCCTAATCAATCAATAATCCCATACCTATCCACTCTGTAATCAATTGAACTTGTTCCTCACTTTCTTTAACTCGAGGACAAGTTGTTATTTAGTCGTGGGGGTATGATGAGTCATGGTATGTCAGGCCCAGTTATTGGAGCCTTGTTATTGAAGCCCTGATACAAGATATGGTCTATCAGGCCCAGTTATCGGACCCCCGATATCACGCGATATCATGGGCTGCCTCAATTTCTATAAATAAGAGGTAGCTTTCCTTGTTCTGGGAGTTAGTTCTTAGTTTTAAGTGTTTAGTTTTAAGTATTTCTTTTGTCAACCCTTTCCTCCCAGTGCATGCTCATAGTGTGGTGATTGTAATTGTAAGGAACCTTTATTCGAGTGTGATGTACTTGGACATGCACAAGATAAACAAAAAGATTGAGATTACTTCATCCTTGCAGCATTGACTTAGCTTAATTATTTATTTAATTATTCTTTACTTCTTTCTTAGTTAACATCTTCTCACCCTCAACTCCTGTTAAATGCGAAATGAGTATGACTTGATTATGAGCATTTAAGTGTGACTACTTGGTAACCCAGTAGTGTACCTAAGATCTACACTTGGTAATCCCAGTGGTAGTCGTGCATGAGGTCCAAGATGTGTACGGATGATTAAGGAACGGATGCTCATCGCACTTAGGCTAGTTAGATTCTCTCTCACCCTCTCTCTCTTAGCTTAGTTAATATTATTTCCCATTATATCCAGGAGTAGCATTAGTATAGGAACACATCATACACATCACTCTGGGCTAAACCATACATGACAAGTTAATACTAATCCAGGTGGGAAGACAGCAAACTACGACCTAAGAATAACTGTCTAGATACCACAACTAGCCCATCTGCGAAGTTCAACCGAATCATGCGTGAAACACTCGTATTCATATGGTTGAGTGTGGGGGTACCTCACCACTCATCAATGAGGAAAAACAAACCAAGTTGAACATGATAAAGAGCTCTTTTGAATTTCACAAGCCAAGCTTACTAGTGGATAAAATCTCAAATAAGAACCAATTGAAGAAAGGAAAAGAAAGTAAACTTTATTCTTACTCAAAAGAAATGAGATATAATGCACAATGGGAAATAACACACTTCCAACGATAGACCTTCAACCAATCAAACCCTTACTCCACTCTCACAACACAAAAAGAAGCATCAAGAGGATGATCACTCAATCACAAGAACCACAATGCTTAACTCTCTCTCTCTCTCTCTCAAGCTTAGCCTATAATAAGATTTTGTTAGCATACTTTTTCATATTTCCTTTAACCTTTTATATGCATTGGAATGATAGTTGGCCTTCCCTAATTGTTAATCTTCTCTTTAAACTTCACACCCTTTTCAAACAATAACTTGTCCTTAGATTGCAAGTGACTATGACTGGTAGCCACCTCACACTTCGAAAGTACAACTTGTAGCTAGCTTGCATTGGTGAAACCTCATATTTTTTCTTCTTTATTTTGATGCTAGTTGTATCTAACTATGACTTACAATTTTGCGATTGTAACCTCTTGTGTATTGCACCAACTTGTAACTCATTGCCTAGCTCTAGAATCCATAATTTTTTGCATTTACAATAGATTGCCATTGATTGTGACTCACAACTTGTAGTTTCAAACTATGGTTGACTACAATGGTGTAACACCCTTATTAATTATTTATAAAATATCCTATAAATAATTAATAGAGATGCTGTAAAACCCCAAGGATCTAGATTTAACCTTGATTTACTAACTCAAAAGAAAGTAAAAAATTAGATAAAAATTATTAATTAAGAGCATAAATACAATAAAGTAGTATAGCATAGAAAACTTCCAGATTACTCATATATATAATTAAATAAAATTTATTTAATGAAAGAGAGAGATTTTCATGGCCACAAAAAGGTAGTTATCTAAAACTTTTACTAGTTGCATCATAAATAGTGTGTAAAATAATGATCCCAATGATACATCTAGCAATAAAGTTAATTGCATTTAAAGTTTACTAAATTAAAAAATAAAATATTAATATATAATAAATAATATTAAATTTTCCTAAACATATAGCACACACCGAAATGAAAAATGATCCTTGAAATCTCATAGTCCAAATGGAAAAGACAACAATTTCATATCTATCATATTTTATCTTTTATTTTAAAAAAGAGGTACATGGATCAAATATCCAGAAAGTGTACAAGGTTTCTATTTTAGCAAAATACAAATTATACAAAATTTATTTTTAAATTTTAGAAGATTCATCTTATATAGAATTGATCCACAGTTTGTCTCATGTTTGTCTTTTGATGATTCCTTGCCTACTCTAGGCTCTCTGCATTGAAATGCAAGAGGAGTTAGAACCTGTCAAATAAGAAATGTTATTATATTTCCCTCTTCATGGAGCATAAAGGTTTAAAGACAAAGGTATTAGGTTATGAGCTAGACATAGTTTTCAATAAAATATTCAAAAATGTTTTCAAGTCCAGAAATGTTACAAATTTTTCAAAAATTCAAAAGAAATCCAAAAATCCAAAAGAAATTAAAAATTTTGAAGAAAATCCAAAAATTCAAAGAATGTATATTTTATCTAGGCATCTCCAAAGGCTAGGTCTTGGTTACCCTCACTACTAACATGAACCATTAGGTCTTAGGCTAACCTCACTACTAACCATTATCCTTTGAATTATTTTAATGTCCAAAAATATCGCAAATTTGTCCAACAAAAATTCAAAGAATGCATATTTTAACCAGGCATCTCCAAAGGCTAAATCTTAGTTACCCTTATTATCAAAGGAACTCACCGATTGTTATTGGAATAACCTCACTATTATCATCGGATTATCTCTGTGATCCCAAACAAGTCACCCATGGTTGAGTCTTTGCAATAGTCATACTATTAATGTCCTCAATGTTCAAGGTACATGTATCATCGGAAGGATAGGTCTTAACTATGCCTCACCGTACACCACTAGACTCAACTGCTCAGTGTCATGGTCTTGGCTAAATTCATAGCCTCACATGAACTTACAAATCAAAATCCAAAGTATGAAATCCAACTAACAACTTTTGTTCTTGTGGGGGTGGATTCCAATAAAGAACACTTTACTATTGTATGTAGATAGGGGCATCAAAAAGATTCGTGACTCCCACTATCAACTAAGCAAAACTAGTCCCACAAATATTATTATTTTATTCTAAAAATCCAAAGGATGTCCAAATTAACCAAAAATCCATGATAGCCAAAATTCCACAAAATTCTCATAAAATCATGCTTATGCCATGAGTTGAACCAAAAACCATGTTCATATCAAAAACTAATCCAAAATATTCATATAATATCCAAGATGTAGATTGGACAAAGTTTCCATAATTCCAGAAATTTACCAAAGATAGAAAATAGTTTGAATAGGATTAAAATATTATCTTTCATAAAAATAGGCCTAAAATGATAAAAATATGGTAGAATCTCAACATAATAATTAAAATCATAGATGAATAGTAGATTAGAAAGTAGAGAGGAGGAATAGAAAATCGATAACAATATAGGGGTAACTTTTTAAAAAGAAACATAAAATACTCCCTCTTACTTGTGTTGGTAAAGCTCTTAGAATCTTCCTAGCATCTTCCTTATCTACCTAACCCACTCAATTATTTTTTGCTTCACTTAAACCATTATACTTGAAGCCCTTCTACAAACTTGAAGCCCTTCTACAAACTACAATGTGATGTATCTAAGACCTAAACTTATTTATAAGGGGAAGAATAGAAGAAACTGGGCTCAAATCGACTTCAAAATAAAGACAAAAGAAAAAAAAACATATTCCAAAGAAAATGTGATGGGACATGGTTTTGAAAAATAATGGTAGAAACATCAAAAGAAGAAAAAAATAGGGGACGTAAACAAGCGATAGAAAAATCCAAGGTGAGGTGATAGAAAAGTTATAACATATATAAGTTATATACTTATATACTTTGCTTTTTTTTTTACCTTTTACTTTTTGTAGGTGCATATGCTTTACTTTGTTTTAAATTTTGATTTTTACTTTTTATCTTTTTTTTAAAGAAACATTTTCATAAGTTTGTTTATAATTTCTCTACTCTAACTAATACCCTCAATGTTTAATCTCTCATAACATGCACACTAGGACTCGAAATCAAATTTTGTTTGAACCTACGAGATCCTTATCAAGTGCTCTACCTAAACGTATACTAAAATCTCAACTAAGTTTTACTTATCATAGTCAAGTTCAAATGCTAAAACTTCTAAAGTATTTTAACAAAGTAAAAAACATGATATCTCGAAAACATTAACTTTGATTCTAGTAAACCAAAGATCAAAACCTACATTTTTGAAAATCCCAGATATATTGGCAACGTTAGATTCTAGGTAGGAAATCATCCTAAGGTATTTCCTTAACAAAGCTAATTTATGCAATATTTAATTATAATTAGAAATGTACCCCAAATCCTAGTTTAATGACAAATAGTAGAAAAGGATAACACATGGGTAAAGTTAGGGTTCAAAGTTACTCCATGAACATAGCATTATATAATCACATATGCATAATAAAAATATAAGATGCATAATTAAATGTGCATAATTGAATGTGCATAATAAAAAATAAATATACAAAATCAATCTATAAAAGAATAAACTATGCATATCTAAATACTTGTAAAGGCATAATAACTAACATAAAGAAAAGCTTCCTTGGGAAATTGTATTTCAAAATTTAATCATAAAGTATTAAGAAGTTTTATGACTAAGCTCTAATAGTAGTAAAATAAAGGATACAAAACTTTAACAAATCCCCTTGTAAGCAAATTTGTATTCACTCATATAGGAAACTAACAACAACAACAATTGTAATAATGCATATGATAATATTAAAGAATTAATCATATTCTTTAAATTAAATAATTAAATTTATGCAAATTTCTAGGTTGTGACACATGGGCAATAAGATTTTAAGGAAATAAAAAGGATAGATTAGTATTTATTATGAATATAGATGTAGATCTTTATGAAGTATTTAGATAGAGATATTTTTATATTAGCATTTATAGAGATATCACTTGAAATCTATTGAACATTAGAGGTTAACTAGTGCATACCTTGAGTGACAAAATTTACCTTTGGTAAGCCAAGTTACACAATACCTCTAAAATAAATTGTTAGAAATGTATTCATACCTTGAAACCTCTTGCAGTTTTCTTCTGTAGAACTTAGTAAAATTTTTCCTGTGAGTTCTTGTAGTATGAATTGAATTGATTGTACAAAATTTTATTCAAGTGCAATATGTACCTAGATATAGTTGAATGAATGGCAATAAAATCAATATTTCTTCTCTTCATTACAACACTTTGATTAGTTTAAGTTTACTTTTCAATATTTTACTTTAAAGATAGTTTAGTTTTTTATACTTAAACATTTGATATTCTAATTCATAAGTAATGTGAGTATGACCACTTTGAGCATAATATACTAATGCTTTGTAATCCCAATAGTGAATCTTTGGTATGCCTAGCAATAAACACTTGCTAACATAGTAGTGTTAGTATATGTTTAGGATGTGTATGGAAATTGGAAATAGATAGTCCATGTTTAGGATAGTTTAGTTATTAGGTAGTAAAGTTAAATCTTTCAACCCTTACTACAGTTCATCATTTTATAGATAAAGAAAATAATAAAAAAATATATAAATAATAATAAATATCTTACATATCAGTCATACTTAGCCATATGAATAAGTTAACACAAGTGATGTTTGTGAAGATAATGACTAGTTACCATATGTTTTACTATCTAAGAATATAGGCCATTTAGGTAAAAGAAGTCCATGGAATTTGATCGGATCATGCATAATGCTAGTGATTCATATAGTTGGGTGTAGAGAATACCCACTACTCATCATTAGTGATATTAAGGGGAACTTCATTTTACCTATGTACACTAAGTATTTTTAGATAGTGAAATCATACAAATTCATTGTAAGTATATAATTTATCATCTTTAAGAAAAAATAATTAATAATATGTTATTAAGACACACTACATAAGATTACACTAAAGATATCTTCTTCTCATTGGGTTGATTCATCACCTGCTGAAGATTCTACCAACATAACAGACCTAAAAAAATGCTGATGAGATACCTCAATACTTAAAGGTTCTCTATGCACATCTAGATCTCTATTATATGGACTTCACTTTTATCCTCCATTAGGATGAATAGCTATGCCAGAGAGACTTGGAGGGCAACATCATGTTACGCCTTGTTTAGTCTATTCCATCCATGTTCATGAAAGCTTTCATGAAACTAGGGCTTAAACCAATAGCCCCATATTACCAAATAAAGGAGCACCTCTCTAAGGACTATCAATCCACAAAGGTCCAACTTTGAAAAGATAAAATCATGGAGGCACGTCATGAAGATTCCAAGGGTAAAAAGGTCCCAATCTCACTAATTTCACAATTTAAGAAGGATCCGAAACTTCCATTAGGACAATCCCAACATCAATGTCCTTTTCCTTCAGTGAAGAAAACATGACTCATCAATGGTTACATTCAACCTTATTAAGTAACCAAGTTAAGGAGAGAACTAGTTTTAGAACCAAGGCAACCTCAAGCCCAAGGTCCCCCAAAAATTCATAAAGAGAATAATAGAGGGACTAGAGAAGAAGAAAAAGCTGACATAAATTCCCTAGTACTCCACTTTCATCATCTTCATCATCATCAAAATATGATAAGGGAGAAGATGATTAAGAATAAAGGATAAATAATCAAGGTTGAGATTAAGATGATAGAAGATCCCATTGTAGAGATGGGAGGAGAGAGCATAGACACCAAGAGGAAGAGAAGGGACATCATTAGGAAAAAAGGCATAGCAAGCCACATCATAGGAGGCATGGCCATGATAGGGACCACCATGAATATGATGACTATGATGAGCCACTAATTTATATGAGAATCATCATAAACATTTCAGAGGTAGTTCATATTTCCACTAGGTATGAAAGGAATAGCCAGATCAAATGGCTTGATATGAATAACATCCATTAGTTTGATGAATGGTATAATGCTGATTCACAACATTATTTGCAAGCCTTCCATGATGCCTATGCCTTGTAGAACATTGAGAATGAGTAGAATAAACTTAAATTATTTGCTATGACACTCATTACAGAAGTTGAAAATTGGTATCTATATTTAGAGCTAGAATCTATCTGTAAATGGAGTATAATGTTGGAGTTGTTCAACAATAAATATAAAACATACTCAAGGATGTCTCACTTGAGAAAACAACTCAAAGGGTGGAAACAAGGTAATCATGAAACCCTTGATGTAGCCTTGGGTATGTATTACTTTCTTTTAGATAGATGCCCAAGCCATGGTTTCTCTCAAAGGGAACAACTTCATCATGTGATAGATGTACTCAGAAATAAAAGTAGAGAAACTCTTGGGGTTCATGTCCAAGAGAGATTATTAGAATAGAGGATCCATCAGATCCAAAGGCTTATTGATTAAGTGACCATAAAGAAGAAGAACTTAAAAAAGTGAGAAAGTGTTGAAGAGTAGAATAGAGACCCCTCCATTCATAAAAGGAAGGTACATCTTTGTGATCTTGAGGAGGAAGTACCACTAGAAGAAGTAATAGAAAGGAAAACCTTGCTGATTTAAAAATTTATCACAGAGATATCAACTAAGGTGGATAAAATGTGGAACTCCTTGGATGAGACAATCCAAACTTCCCTAAAAATTGTGGAGGAGAAAAGAAAGTAGGGGAATCAAAATAAGAATAGAAGAAGAAGAAGAGAGGCAATAAAGGAAATCTATCAATATGAACATCACAAGGGATGTTGTCCTATGCTATCATACTTATAATAATTTGGGGTCTATGCCTTGAACTAGAAATTTTCAAAAAGACAACCACTTATGAGATTATCTTATCCACAAGGTAATTATTAGCAAAAGTTCCACCAATAATAACATTATCCAAGTTGAGTGTCATGTCAACATCAAGGGCATTATCATCAATGATAAAACTCACAGTCATGGGGGAAGCCACCACCAATGTAGCAATATCCCTACTTCCAACCAAATCCATATGGATATTATGTCCATAACTTGTATCTCCTAGTGGCTCTACAAGCCACACTTCTTTTTTCCATCACTATTGCCCTTTGAATTTCATAGAGTGACCACTCCACAAGCTGATTCTCCTTTTACTTACACTTCTCATTATTCACCATAACATTCAACACCTCATAATTTCACTTCTTTACCATGTGCACCACATATGCAAGGTGAGATACCACCACAGCCTTAACAACGTGATGCCACATAGGCAGTGAACTTATAGCTAGATTATAATTCAAGTGGTTCTAAGTGTAAGCCTTAGAAAAGGACTTTCTTTAGATCTAGTAGTTCACTTAACCTCCCACAGGTATTTGTGGTTGCTAATCCTTCACAAATTGCTTCAAAAGTCATCAATGAACAACCTTCAAACCAAAGGTTCCAAAATGTACATAATGTCATGGTAACTCATGTAGTTATAAACTAGATTAAGGTAGGACATCTTCCCAGGACAAACTAGATTAGAAGTCATCTAATTTATTTACAAATTGTAGAGAATGATCCATGCAAAGCTCTACTAGACTTGGGTTTTTGGATGAACTTAATCTTCCAAGAAATGTATAAAACTTAGAACTTGCCTCCACTAAAGAAATGTAGCATCAAGTTAGAGCTTGTTGATCAATTAATCACTATTTCCTTGGGACTATGAAGAATATTATAGCCATTTTTTATGGATGGTCATATCCAATAGATTTCCTAGTCATCCATGTAGACAACTGTAAGGGGGACCTCCCAATTATCATGGGAAGGGATTAGTTAAGCACAATTGATGCCAAGTTAGGGATTAGACATCTCTCTTTGGAAATATCCAAAAAAAAATGAATTCGAAAAGGTTGAGAAGAAGAGGATTTCATGCATCGCGTATAGTGACACAGGGTGCCATTGCATGTAAAGAATATGGGTTGTGAAGAGCACATCCATCACAACATCTAAGAAGTATGCAAAAATAACAAATGTCCAAAGGCATTTATATGCAACAACCATAAAATAAGAGGTACCTAATGGTTGGTAATAGATGTTAACTCTAGTTTAATAATGTGCATGGAACTACTTGAATTTCTTACAAGTGTTTATATTGATAAGATGGACGAAATGGAGCAAATACAGAACCAACTCTTCCAAAAAACGTACAAGGAAGAAATGGAAATGGATTGGAGAGAGTTAGAACTTCCTAATAATTTTAGACAAAAAGTCCTTGAATTTAAATCTTTATTAGAAACTCTAGAATATGTATTCCTTGATAATGACAAACTTGTAATTATCAATGTTAATCTTACTAAAGAATAAAAGGGAAACTTGCTAAAAGTAGTAAAAAAATGGCTAATAGCCTTTGCTTGGTCATATGATAAATTGATAGAAATGGATTCATGTATATGCTAGCATTAGATCTACACAGAATCTACTATTAAACCTAAGAGATAGACATAAAGGAGGTTGAATTCAAAATTAAAGTAGGTTATAAAAGATGAAGTTGAAAAGCTTTTCAAAGTAGGATTCATCTATCTAGTGGTAGATAGTGAGTGGATAAGCCCACTCATCATTGTGCCAAAGAAATGAGGATAATGAAAAGTCTGTATATACTTTAGACTGTTAAACATGGTTATGTTCAAAGATCATTTTCTGTTTTCATTCATGGACTAAGTTTTGGATACAATTATTGGGCATAATTATTATAGTTTTCTAGATGGGTATAATGGATATAACCAAATACAAATTGCTCTAGAAGACTAGTCCAAAATAACTTTCACAATTTCTTGGAGGATGATGAGTGGCGAGGTACCCCTACACTCAACCATATGAAACGAGCGTCGCACGCACGATCCGATCGAACTCCGCAGATGGACTAGTTGTGGCACCTAGATAGTTAGCCTTAGGTCGTAGTTCGCTGTCTTCCCATCTAGACTAGTTTTGCATATGTCACGTATGGTTTAGTTTAGATGAGGTGTATGATGTGTTCTAATTCTAACGCTACTCCTGATGGCAGTGAAAAATAATATTTAACTAAATCTAAGCTAAGAGGAAAAGGGTAAGAAAATCTAATCTAGCCTAAGTGCGACGAGCAACCGATTCCTTGATCAATCGTACACATCTTGGACTTCGTGCACGACTACCACTGGGACTAC